>WMED01003452.1:9992-22143 GCA_019650415.1 Pipa parva
AACAACAACTCCATTTTTATTATCACAAAATGAAAATAATATAGAGCTAGCATATATTTTTCTATGATTCTTTAACATCTTACAGATAGAAACTTGCCGTGTCCCGTTTGACAACCAGGAACGGCTTACAGATTGTCTACTTGCAAAAAGGTCTGTTATGAGATTGAATAGCTTGGGGAAATATTCAATTTAAGATTTTCCCTCCATCCAGTGTGTCAAAATGTCACATGATATTGGGAATCTCTGATCACAACAGTTTCATCATTTCCTGGTCTTCAGAATATAAATAAAAAGAAACCACATGTGCCGTTTACTAGCAGGCTAGACATTTTCTTTTCTCAAAAGGAATATACACTCACCCAGTTTATATGGGGAACCCAGCTACTGTTAATCAGTAACTGTTATATAGTACACCGTTACCAATGACTTATTAAAAGCCTTCTACAATCTCCCCTTGTAAATTAATTACAGTTATTGAAATAAATCAATAAAATACCCTTTTAGTTGTTCAAGGGGTTTTATTCCCATTCAGAATATATTTTCTGAAGGAAATTTACTCTTCTCAGCATAAATTAAAAGTTTATTGGGATCTCATTTGTCAAGAGCTCCTTGCTTCTACTGATATTATTTATTAAAATGTTTATTAATTCTCAATAAAGTACTTTATTTACACATAGCTTGTATGATCAAGCATCTGGAATAACAAAGTATTATTAATAGTTTTCTTTTAGTTTGCATGGATTTTGCCACAAAATGTTGAACATCTAGCACTGCTGTCAAAGCTCAGTTTCTCACCTGTGCATCAGGTGTTTCGCATGGAGTTTGTGTTTATCCTGTGATAACTATTGACACTATTGGATTCGTTCTACAGTCAAGAACCCTAGTGGTAAGTTAATCAGATAATTAATAAAATAGCGTTATAAATGCCATGTGCCAACGATTAAAATGCTGCACAACAAGTCAGCAGTATGCTAATATACAATAATTAATGAAATTATTGATTCTGTATTTCCCATTGGCACACTGAAAACTTCACTATGGAAAAACAAAAATAAATTTGTCAGTTGATGCAAAATCAACTAAAGCTCATATACATTGTATAAATATAAAGTATACAGCAGCTCAACCTTAGAAACTAATGTGCAGAGAAGGGATCTGTGCATATAGTAAGCCATGTTAATATAATTTTGTATAAGAGAAATTAAAAGGAGGTAATCCTTACTTATAAAGGAGTTGACCTTGCCTTTATGTTCTGCTGTGTCATTTTACAGAACAAATCTGTACCCTGGTCAAAAATATTCCCCTTTGTCGACCCACTAAAAACAGCACATGCAATTTTATATCTGTTATTATAGGTTAATGTAACATTACCTTGAAATGATCAATTCTTGAAAAACAGAAGAAAAATAAACAGGGGTGGGGATTCAATTATCAAAGAAAACACACCACAACAAAGGCATCAGTTTTGCATTAACATCTATGTTCCGCCCTTGTGTTTACCCATACTTCCCCACTTTGATTTCTCATAATTCTTTTAATTTACACGCTTAATGGTTCCTTTGTGTGCAATTAGAGCTCTAGATAACCATTAAGACCAACAAGCAAGGTTTTAAGGGGGTTTTAAGGTGGATGATAGCAAAAATTTCTACTGCACAAGTTAAATGCCATATGTCCTTTTCAAGGCAAATAAAGGGCTACCAAGCACAATGATGCTGGCTGCATCTATTTGAGAACTACTTTCAACACTAGTTAATGCAAAAGCTACCTGAGCTCCTATTTGGTACACCTGTTAGTAGTCTACAGATGAGACATAAAAAAAATATAACACAAAGAAAATCAATTAAAATTCAAGTTGTGCCTTCCTGATAAATGACTCCACTTGATGCTTAAATATCCTTTACAATTATGCAGTATCTCTGGCCAGTTATAGATAATGAGGGCAGGTGAAATTGTAATATTTCCATTCTATCCCCAGAGATGGAACAACTGGAAATGTATCAATGCATGAGTGCCACTGTTCCACATTTTTACCAGAACATAGGATCCAATAATAAGCCTGGGCCATAATGAAAATTTCATTTAAAATAATATCATTTGTTGCAGAATGTGTGCACTGTGTGCAAGCACAGGCTCGCATAACATATTTGGATTTAAAAGATTAAACAGTAGCAAATTATCGGAAATAAATTGAATAGTAGCAAAGAGAACTCCATAAGGTTATAAAGAATATCTGAACATCCATTTATGAACTCCTAAAAAAGGAAAGAAATTAAATTACAGCAGTTTTTCATTGTTATAAAGTTCCAAATGCAGGAACTTTTCGATGCATTTAGGCTCAGTGAATGTACCTATTTCATTAAAGTTTATGGCTGATCCTTATTTTGATGCAGCCATATACTATAGAATGAACAGGTCCATTTCCTTTTGCCTAAAGATTCCTTCCAGTTACATCATGGACCTCTTCCAGAAATCTGTAGCATTAAAGAGAGTTAAATATTTATGTGCACTTGCTAAAGTATTCAAATTTTTAAGCAGGGCTGTCTGACTCTAGGCCTTGATACCTGATGCAAGCCTCGAAGAGTTTGTATAACCCCTGCCAGCCCAGAAGTGCAAATGAAACTTTATTAATAAAATACTGTCTGCCTCATTCCCATCAAACAGCCCATAACCTATGGCTCTCCAGCTGTTGCAGGACTGCAACTTCCTGCATCCAAGTTACAGACATTAACTGATGATGGGATTTGTAGTTCTCAAATGCCTCAGGAGCTATAGGTAGGATAGCACTACTAATCAAAAGCAATATTTCTATTTGGAATTTTGAATATAAAGTATATATAGATTCATAAAAGTATATTCTATATAAATGCAAATATTAGGAGGAGGGGGACTATTACATTTTAATATGAAATGGAAATGAATTAAAGAGGTATTCATCTTACAGACAGGGTAATCCTTACTGCATCTCAGTGCAGGATTTGCATCACTGCAAAACAGCAGCTGGTTTTGCCACATATGCCCTCTAATAGCATGCAATTACTGTAACTGGAAGAAGCTCATGACATACACATAATAACTAATTTTTGTGAATGTGCAGAGAATGACCTCACTGTAGTCTATGTTTATAAGCAACATGGATTACTACATAATAAAACAAGTCATTTTATTGCTGTGGCACAAAGAAGAAACAGACAAAATGCACAAAGTTCCAGTTAAAAACTCCAGTGTACAGATTTGTCATTTGCAAAGTGTAGAGTCAGGTTAATTTTGGAGGAGAACTGCTGACTCTTTTGCACTGAGGCTTGATAAACTAATCAACAGTGGACCCCCAACTCCACCATTAGTACAGGTATAAAGGATAATGCTGCATTTAACAGTTCCCTCTGGTGAACTTATAAATCAAAAAAACATTCAGAGAGTTATTCACTGAAGTCCAAATTCGCCAGCTAAAGACAGTCACAATAGACTACTACTGTCGCAGTCACAACTTTACTATGGATAACTGTTGCGGTTGCGACTTTACAATGGGGAAGTTGTTGCGGTTTTGCTAAGGGAAGCTGCTGTTTGAGAATTTGACAGTCAAATTCACACCTTAGTGAATAACCCCCCTTAATGTTTATGAACTCCAAAGAATTTACTCGGCAACCATTACTATTTAGCGGAGTACATATCCCTATCGAAGTTAACATGTGCGCCAAAGGGTAGTAATAAAAGAAGAACTAAAGTTTCCTAATGAATCACATTTGTTCATTTAGCCCAGGGGTAGGCAAAGTTTGATTGTATTGGGCTGGTTTAATAATTTTCAGCTACGTGGAAGGTCAGTAAACATACCCAACATGGTGAACCCTACCTTTTTCCATACTAAACTGCCCCACAACACCTCTTCAATTCTGTGCTTCCCCCACAAACCCTCTCTCACACTATACTGCTGTCCCCAAAAGACCTTCTATCCCTCCCTCCATACTGCGCTTCCCTCTGAAGAACAGCTTACTACTTTTTCTATAAGCACTTAGCATACAGCGGTCCTCACTCCAGGGGTGCAGTTGAAGTGGACCTGTTAGGTCCACTTAACAGACTCTTCAGGAAGCAGGGATTTGTCTTACCTGAATGCATTCATCTAACACTGTAGTAAAAGAAGTAAATTCCCTGCTTCTTTTCTGCTCAGATGTCCAACTTGAATGCCAAGTCTGTTTGTGCAGGGCTAAATGATGATTGACGACATAGCTTCTCCAGTCAGATCCCTGCATGATCATGATTGAAGGGATCTGATTAGAGGAACTTTAATATCAGTTATTCTTTTAGCCCCAACCCACCTGACTTGAGAAGTCTGGCATCAGAGAAGACCCTGACAGGTCCACTTTAAAGGCAGAGCTGGAGAGAGGATCACCATAGCGCTAAGCACTATAAAAGAAGAGGTAAGCACGGATATGTAAAGTGGGCGCACACCAGGATAGCATCCCCCTCCTATTCTGTCAGCATGGCCCTGTTTGGTAGACAGGCCAAGTCAAAGACTGCCACAGGCTGTAGTTTTCCCACCCCTGATTTAGCCTAAACAGTAGAATAAACCCACAATATTTTCCTTCCAAGCCATCTACTTGATTATTTATGCTTCTTCTGCATGCATTATTTGAAAAAGTATATTGCAGCACTTGTAACCATACTTTTCAGCGTGTTGAGAAAACTGCTATCCTGGGCACTGGCATCTTACAGAGCATGTGTGAAAACCAACACTGAGTCTATGCCTTATTGATATACACAGTTAAATGTATAATGATACATTCCCCCAACCAAAGGATGTGAGTGAAGGTGTGTCAGAGTTCACTAGCATATTAATGAGAATCCAATAAGATGGCTATGATTTACTAGCACCATCAGTTTTATAAGATAGCACTACAGCCAAATTTACTAGATTTGCTGCTTTATAATATAATATAACTGTTTAGGGTGGCAGACCCTGTACTTGTATCATAAGAGTTATGGTTAGGGTATAATAGTTCTTCTTTATTGCTGCTTTCTGGGACACAGCAGAAGATCACTCCCACCAGTCAGCTGGATTCCTTCAACCTGACAATCTGCGCACTTATATCTGTGCCAGTCAAAGTAAGACTTGTTGTTATAGGCATTAAAGCATTTACTTTTAATTTATACACATTTTAATTTATACACGTTATTAGTATGCACTAATAACAGAAAACTTTTTCATATATATTTGCATATTGTACATGGATAGAAAAATACACTTTTAGGCATTATTTCATTAAGGTTTGTTTCAAGCAAGGTTTGTTTACACAGTTTATTCATAGTTTGACATTATAATGCACAAGGTAAGAAACATTCCTAATCTCCACGGTAACCAAACCACTGTAGTTAAATGGCAATATTTATCACAATATGTTATGAGCCATACACTTATTACAGTTAACTGGATATTTTGGCATTTGTCAGTTTCTTTTTCTTGCCACCAAATGACATGGACTGCAAAGTTCTAGGGTAATATACAACACATTACAGAGTACTGGGTCATTGGAGCAAAAGTAAAGAAGACCTAACCCCTTTTGTACAATTTTATACAAAATCTTGTGTTTAAAAGGACCTCCCAGCTATGTGTTACAGCAAAACAATAAACTGAACTAAACATTTAAAGGGATATGATCATCAACCAGGAAAAAAAACAAAAAAAAACAAAACTACTTTTGCTTGTTTTTTAAAATGTATTCTGTTTAGTAATGTGCATTAGCACTGAAAAAATATTAAAATTAAATCATCTTCCTTCTGAAAAAGTTTAATAGTCATGCTTGCAATACAGGACAATTTGCTTGTCGTTTCTTTACGGACACAGTAGTCCATCTGACTTTATGACTATGATACAGGCTTCTCTACATAAAGATATAAAACAAGGCAGGGGCATGGCAGCTTATACAAACTGGCAAACCAGTATTCAGGGGAAAAAAAACTGTAGCCAATTGTAATGGTTTGTGGCATTAGAATTTGGTTAATTGTCCAGTTTAATTTTACTGTTGCATAGAACCACTTGCAGTTTCCTTTAACTGTACAAGTAAGTTGACCCTATGATTTAAAGGCACCATTTTAAAGCAATTTGCTTGTTTTTTTTTTCAGTAAAATGCAAATTGTTGTATTACACTTACACTACCAGGTGTTTGATTTACTGTAATTTACAATGCACAAACTTTCTTGTAGTCAATTATTAAATATTTTAAAGTCTATTTAGAAAGGGACTGTTTTCAGCAAGTTATCATTACAATGCAAGTGCATCAAATATTAAAAAACAAAATCCATTTTTTAGGGTTTAGTTCTCCTTTATTTCCTTCAATGCTGGGACAACAAAGGTATCTTTATTTTTAATGGTAGGAGCATCTCCTACAATTTATCTTATTTGCACCTGTTACCATCTCCCTCTGCCTTACCTTGGGAGTTTTTTGATACCAGAACTGGAATAGGATCAAATTCATCATCAGCTCTTTTTTCTGTATCGTCCGGGATATCAAAGCCCGCTAGGAGGTTAGTATCATCTGCAGCGTGCGGAGGAGAGAAAGAAGCGGGAAGCTCAGACAGCGAAAGAGAGAAGCTTGTTAGACTGTCCACACACAAGCCAAGCAGGAGGGATAAACAGGAAGTGTAAAGGCAGAATGAGAGGTCTAAGGAGATAGTAAAGTCTGATGACAATGATTCTGCTGTAAGGGTGCAACTATAAGCTATCCAACCAATCAATGACCTTACTTTATCACTCAGTCCAGCACGAATTTGAGTGCAGCAGTCATAATATACAAATTTAAAAGATTATAACATTATTAAACTATTATAATTTAATTTCATTGTCTTCTAATACACCCATATTTTTTCTTCAGGGTCATGTAACAATGGGCATTGTGTACCTACACTAATTTCGATGGTAACAAATGCCAACATCACCAATCTGCTGAAAGTCCTAGGGGGTAATTCACTATCTTCCGAAGTGAGGTGCGTAGTCTTCACCTCACTTCGGAAAGACTGAGATGCGCATGCTGATGTCCTGCACGCGTGCATCAGCATGCGCATTAAAGGGATTCCAGTCTCGGCGAGAGCAGCTCTTATGCTCTCTCCAAGACGGGAATCCCTTTAATGCGCAGGACATCAGCATGCGCATTAAAGGGATTCCCGTCTCGGCGAGAGCAAGCATGCTGATGCACGCGTGCAGGACATCAGCATGCGCATCTCAGTCTTTCCGAAGTGAGGCGAAGACTATGCACCTCACTTCGGAAGATAGTGAATTACCCCCTTACTGCACCACTTGGAAATTTTGCAAAGATTTTTTTTTTTTTTTTTGCTAGCTTTCATATTAAAAGGAGAATTATTGTGGTAAATGATACTTACCTGATTGATCGAGCAGCATTACACAAAGTCCCTCACATAGACCCACCCCCCTCCTGAGTTTCACCAAAACTTTATGTACTTCTGCTAGAACAATCAGGTATCATTTATCACTATAGTTCCCCTTTAAAGGAACACATCAAAAGTTATCAGCTTGTCAATTTATCACTGTTTAATCAATGTTCTGTTTTTTACTTTAATTCTCCTTTAACTGTTGGAGACTAGACCGTTACGGGTTTTTACATTTTACCTTTGTTTTTTTTTTGTTTTTTTAGGAAGCAGGGAGTTGTCTTAGGCAACTCTCAGCATTCAGCTAAGACTGTAGTAAAATAAGCAAACTCCCTGCTCCTTTTCTGCTCCGATGCCAGACTTAAATATCAAGTTGGGTTCGGCGGGGCTAAAATGATAACTGGCATTAAAGTTCCTCCAATCAGATCCCTTAAATCACAATCTAGCAGGGATCTGATTGGAGGAGCTATAATGTCAAGCAGAGAAGAAGCAGGGAGTTTTCTTCTTTTACTAGTCTTAAGCCAACTCCCTGCTTCCTAAAAGAAGTCTGTTAGGTGGATCTGATAGGTCCACTTTAATGAGAAATGCAGATAAAGTGAATGGGTGCTGTAACACTACCACCAAAAAGGAGGTGCTGAAAGTCTTTTCACTTTGAAAAACAGCCTACACAAGTTTAAAAAGTGACCAACTTTTCAAAAGCAATCTATTAAAATGCAGAAAAGCAAATACAAGTTAATCCAAAGGACAGGAAAACAGGTGTAACATGGGATCCTTGTTAAGAAAGACAATCTACATAAGGCAGGAAACCTGCCTGCAGCAAAATAAACATGCTTGCAAAATAGAAGTAATAGTTTATATTTATCAGTTAACAAAAAGCAAACAAAAGAGAAATCTGACCAATCAATATTTAGCATGACTACCCACCCATTGCCTCCAAAACAGCATCAGCTCTTCTAGGTACACTTTCACAAAGACAGGGAATTTAAATCATCACAGTTTATATACACAGTTGTTAACTGAAACAAGAACTGCTCTGAAGGACAAGGACTAGTTCCCACCGCATGATGCTGAGTGAGCACTACCATCCAGCAGCCTGAAGACCAGTGTTTGGGTACCCCTTTGCGTAGGAGGCTTAAAAGGTACAAAGGTGAGGTTGTGGAAGACCGTTTCATCTCATACACCATGGCAGGATTGAGCACAGCAACAAGACACAAGTTAGTTATATCATACTGCATTAGCAAGGTCTCTCCCAGGCAAAGATATCAAAGCAGGCTGACGCTTTAAGATGTGCTGTTCAAGTTCTTTTGAAAAAAAAGCACAAAGAAATGGGTAATGTTGAAGTCTACCGACACAATGGTTTGCCAAAGAAACTTAATGCAGCAGATGAAAGGCACAATATGCTTATTTCCCTTCAAAACTGGAAGGTGTCTATCAGTCCAATCAGCTCAGAAATGGCAGAACCAATGAGACCCATATCCATCTACTGTTTTCATGTAAGAATTGTGACCAAAAAGCTATTCCTGCAAACAAGGTCAAGCAACTCAACTATGCAAAAAAAGTATAGCACCTTGGGTGCAGAAAAACAGAAGCAGATGCTATGGACTAATCAGTCAAAAATGGAATTATTTAGCTGTAATAGAAGGCAGTTTGTTCACTGTAGGGCTGGAGAGCAGTAAAACAATGAGTGTCTGCAAGCAACAGTGAAGACTGGTGGAGGTTCCTTGTACATTTGGTGCTGCATTTCAGCAAATGGGAGTTGGGATTTTGTGAAGGTAAATGGTGTATGCAATTCTGAGAAATAAAGGCATATAGTTATGTACCAGCAATACTATCAGGGAGGCATACGATTGGCTCCAAATTTATTCTGCAGTGGGACAATGACCTCAAAAATAAAGCCAAGGTTATTTAGAAGTATCTTCAGAGTAAAGAAAAAACAAGGACTCCAGTGCTCTGTGGGAGCCATATCATCACTTCCTGATCTGGAATCTGTCTAGAATTACAAGAAGAGACAGAAGAATCTGAGCAGGCCTATATTCACTAACGATTTGTGGTTAGTTCTTTAAGATGTTTGGACCAACCTCACTGCCAAGTTCCTTCAAAAACTGTGTACAAGTGTACCTTAAAGAGCCGATAGTGTTTTGAAGGCAAAGCGTAGTCACACCCAATATTTAAATTCGATTTCTCTCATTCACTGAATTTTGTTCATTGGTAAAAATAAACTTAAAATTTCTATATTTGAAAGTATTCTTACTTTTCCCCCACATTTACCTAAAACATTTGCACAGTACTATATAACATACATTTTTTTTTTATAGTTATTCAGTGGCTTTTTGAAAGACCTCCATGTAAATTAATGGTTTGTTGACTAAATTTAACTAAAAGTAGTTGTCGCTTCAATCTGAATTGCACAATTACCTGCTATTATATCAAATCTTCTGAAAAACTGTGCCACGAATGGCCAACTCTAGCGTTAAGTTCTGAATCTCTTTTTAGCATGCAGAATTTCCTCATCTCCTCTCTTAATGTGACTATGCACATTCAAGATACAATTATAAATCTATTCAGTCTCAGAGCCACGGAGAGAGTCCTATAATATAAAACAGATTCCTGCCTCCACCTCTCCACTGCAGGAACACCAGAGCCATTATCAGTCGAATGCTAACCATCAACATTTTTTGTATAAACTGTATATTGATGTATACAGTGACATGTATTGATTTCAGCTTTTAGGAGTAATACAATACAGGAAATCCAAAATGAACATAAATTATAGCGAGACGAAACATTGATTTCAGCTCATTCCAAGCTCCTATAGAAACATTTTTACTAATTTCTGTTTTATTTGAAAAAATCCACAAACAAGGTCTGATTAATTTTAAACATCAACACAACAGAGAGAAAGAATGCCGATGTGTATAAGAAAGAGTATCTTAATCCAATCAATGCCAAGAATAAAAAAATCCAGTATGTTTATTTAATGAACACATCCCTGGAACATCTCAGTGTGGTCACATGCTGTCAGACATGCTATCGTAACTGTTACTCTGATTTGTGTACAATAGGGTCTTTATAAAAAGAAGGGCACATTAGAAGCCACAAGTTGATGTTCTGTGAGTACCATATGCAGCCAACTGTATGTGTACCCAGAGGTTGCACAGTACACCTCCTCAGTAACTGCCAGCTTTGCAAACAGAGAAGCTTTATTTGTATAGATCTGCTGTATGTATCAGCATGTATAAAAGTTTTATGATATAAATGTAACTACCCCAAAAATACCACCACTGTGACTTGTCCACTTCTTTCATCCTTTTTTTGGCTGTTAACATGCTTTACTATGCGGTCTGACTACCCTAACTTTTCTAGAAAAACTGAAGTGACCTGAGAATTTTAGAAATATTGCATTACTCTTTACATTCTATAGAACAAGAATAAACTCTTATTAAATTACCAAACTCTGCTTAAAATAAAAAAAAAAAAACAGTGTGAAAGCAAAAACTCTGGCACTGCTTCCTTTTTGTGGGCAGACACCTACGGTACTCGACAATTAGGATAAGTTACTGTTCAAATTAAATGGTCATGTTGATCAGACTGTTCTGCTGGTTACCATATCATTATGCATATGCAGTCATTGGCAAACTGTACACTGTAGAATCTAATGAATGATATGAACATTTTGAAAATGGTTAGTTCAACCAATAATGCTGTGAAATGCTCAGTTGTGTCCTCCTTTATAGTTTCTGAAATCCCCTTTATCTCTGCAGTAGGCAAATTACATTAAGTTTGTAATTATCACCCCCACTCCCCCACACACATTTTATATACTATTTAAATAAGACAACAATAATCCTTGTAGTTACAAGTGAAGTTATGTAGCATTATAAGATATATCCTAAATAAACTAATAAGTGGCTAAAGATGGTAAAAAGTGTCAAGCCAGTTTGACAGATGTTGATGTAATCAGCCAACCACTATACCAGGGGTGAGTAAACTACTGCCTGCAGACATCTTTGGCCCAGCCCTCCTGCCAACGTTGGGTGATAGGGCTGGGTAGTGGGGTAGGCAGCCGTGCTCCCCCCCCCCCCCCCCCCCCCCCCCCCCCTCCTCCCTATCCTGGCTCAATTTGACCTAGTGCTTAGCCTTAGCGCTACAATGTTCCTCTCTCACAGGAAGTTGACTTTCAACTTCCTGTGAGAGAGTAACACTGTAGCACTAAGGCTAAGTGCTAGATCAGACTGGCTCAAGACGGGGAAGTTTGTTTAGTCAATATTATATTGACCTTAAACTTAAAAGTGACATTGTACTTTTTTGTGATGTTTTTTATGCAACATTTTTATTTATTTGTATATTTTTTATATTTATGTTATTATGTTATGTCACCTTCAAATGCCTTGTATCTTGAATTACTTAAGGTCCATGCATGTTAATAATGTCACCTACCCCTGTATCTAAAGGCTCTATGGCAGCAGTTCTCAACCAACCTGGATCCGCGACCTGTGCAATGTCATCGTGGCGATGTTCGGGCACAATGTCATCACATCACGTGATGACATTTGGCCGCGACATCACCACGCAGGCATCCCTAAATTAAAAAAAAACCTGCACTCACTACCGGAGTTAGGTAGTAGAGCTGCATGTTTGGCGACTCCTGTAAGTACGTTGTACAACCCCCAAAGGAGTTGCAACCCACAGGTTGAGAACCACTGCTCTATGGCATATACTATAGAGCAGCGTTTCCCAAATGGTGGGTCGCGACCCGGTACCGGGCCACGAAAGCAAA
>WMED01003453.1:0-19856 GCA_019650415.1 Pipa parva
CCCCCGGGCCGCAAGTTTGAGACCCCTGAATCAGACCATTCCACCTAATCCAAACAAAAGGGTATCTGTCAGGAATACAGCAGTGGATTATGTTAACATTTACAATGACACTCCTGCTGTCTCAAAAACTGAAATTATTGTGATTTGTTAAAGTATCTAAAAAAGTAAAAGTAAACTAATACTTTATATTTCTTACTACTTTACAGAGGGAGAGCAGTCAATTCAAAGGGAAATTGTAATATAACAAAATGTGATCCAGTTCTGTTCATGAACAGTCTCACTTCAGTAGTCTTTGAAATACTTACCCACAATGTAGTTCCATGGAAAGTTGCCATACTGTGGCTTGTATCGTAACTTGATTTCAGTGACTGGCCCATCCCCAGAAAAAGAGCGAAATGCAGCAAGAGTCAGTTGTCGACTTTGACGATCCAGCAAAAATGGTGGCTCCTTTGGCACAGGAGGCTCTAAATATTATAAATGACAAAAAAATATAGACGTGTTAAAAAAAAAAATCAGATTCAGTTAATCAGCAACCATAATAATAAGTGAATAAATAATGCATTTTGGAGTTAATACAAGTAGAATATACCTTTGACATAAACTTGAAATTTGCGGCTATCCTGCCCTCCAGTGGTGGATACTCGACACTCCCACAGCCCATTGTCTGTCAGGGTCACTGAATGCACAGTGAACTCACAAGTGCTGTGTTCTCGATCCAGCACTGCTTTTCTGGCCTGAGAGAAGTGGTTGGGGGCAAAATTAGAAAATATACAAAAAAAAGTAGAACTGGCAAGAAATAAGGGATTACAGTAGAATAGAAAAAAAATCAGCATTTTTAAAGTTTAGAAACTTGTAACACACTGAGAGAATTTGTTCCATCATTGCCCAAAATGTCTGTGCTGGGAATAGAGAGTGTTATAGTGTTCACACTGGTTGTACTCGACTGCTCTCAAAATATGGAAGTAGGTAAGGAAAGGAAGTGTGGGAAATTTCATATAACTACATTACTGACATGGATTAATATTTACATGTGTTGTTTTTACAGAAAATGTTTATTTGTAAATAAGTCTATGCTACACCATCAACATTACTGAAAAAGCAACATACTGCAGTAAATGTTAGGATAACTCAGCGTTTCCCAAATGGTGGGTCGTGACCCGGTACCGGGCCATGAAAGCAAAATGCCGGGTCACGAGAGCGCGTATGGGTTTTCATGACTGAAAACTAGTAATGGACTTCGCGCACGGCAAATATTCATGAGGTGGCTACATCATGACGCAACACGCATTGTACGCCTTAAAAACACACGTGGTAGACAGGACTGTTCACTTGCCGCGAGAGGAAGCTCCTGCTTGGATCGAAAAGCGTCCGGCAATCCTCATTAGCAGTAACTGGATGTTTTCTTGTACACACACACCAGGGTATGCAAAAAAAATTAGTGGGTCACGAAGGATAAACACAAAAATAACCGGGCCACGGAAAAATAAGCTTGGGAAACGCTGGGATAGCTGTCTAAAATGAATTCTAGAATAATTGTAATGCATTATTCTATACTGTCTCTCATGTAAAATATACTTTTTGTTCAACAGTTATACAGAGCAAAGCCTGATATTAAGCTTAAAGGTAAAATATGTTTCAATGACTCACGGCAAGGACAGATCCATCGGGACGACGAAGCTCAATGCTCTCACGAACAGGCTGGGGGTTGCCAGATGCTGAGCAGGTTAGCTCTGCACTTGAGTTCAAGTTAAACTCTGCTTCATTTGGTAGTTCTGTAATCTGGGGTACCCTGTCTGCAGGGTACAAAGTACATGTTACCAAATGCAAATTTTAAAAGAATAACTCTAAAATCTAGAGAATCCATGTTCAGGGTCCAAAAAAAGCACGTCACAGAGTTAGTAAAAGCCAAAACATCTAAATCACAGGGTGTAGAAAGTATAAAATGTTGTTGTTACCTGTTTTCTCACAGTGTTGCCCATGCCATCCCGAGGAGCACACACAACCACTAAAACTGTTACAAGAGCCACCATTTTTGCATTGGCACTGCAAGGCACAGTTAGCACCATATTTCCCAGTAGGACAAGCTGTAGTTGTAAGATAAAAATACATTCAAAATGAATAAGACAATGGGAATATTAATATGTACTTTCAAGGGTCCCTTTTACCATCGCCAGGATGACAATGTATGCTGTAAGCAAACACATGGGATTTAGCTGATAAGCAAGCCTTTACTGATTTTTGAGTCAGTGCAGGATGCTTTATCAATGAACTTGCTTATCAGCTAAATGCTCCAGTATCCCCTGTGTCTGCTTACAGTATATGCTTTCAGGGGTCAAAGAGAAAATGTAATTTACAAGAATGTTAAAAGTCATTGGGATGTCCCATGGATAAAATAAAGACATAGGCTTACAGGCCAAGTGTTTTTATACAGGGCATGGAACTCCAACTAATATAAATTAAAAAAATTTAATTTGTTTTTTATAAATTAAGAAAGGTGCATGAAGTATTTAATTTACAACTGATTAATTGCATGAGTTTAATAAACATTAAAAAATAAGAACAAGGCAGGCTACAGATTCCCACTTTACTGTTCTGTTAATGCAGAATGAGGGATGAAGTAGTGCTGCTTACAGAAACTGTACAGGCTCCCTCAGGTAAGCACTTTACTGCAGGCTGAACAGGCTAAGACTTGCCCTCCCAGAGGATCATGTGTGAATGTATTCCCCCTCTATTAAATCAGCTTCAATATTTTCTGCATAATATATGGTACCAAGGATTATGCACTAATGAGTAATGTGAATGATAGGTGGCAGGAAACTAGATTATTCATGCTGTACACTGTACGCATATGGATGGGCTACTGGACCAAAAGAAACTCCACTGAGCTCATACAGCCCTGGTAACATCTTAAGGATTATTATAATCTAATGTCTGCATGCATGAATGTGTAAAAGTGAGGTATGTATGCGCACACATCCATGCATGTTCTATGTGCATGAGCAACAGCATCACAATATGCAATAACATCACATATTCTTTTTCCACATAACATAAGATCTTGCTTGGGTAAGCATGGGACAACTTTATGTTGATAATGCTTATTTCGATACACGCTACACGTTTTGCTGAAATTATTACATGCAACTTGTTACACAGTGGTAGATTTCACTTTAAAAATGCTATTATCACTTTGAGGTTAATTAATGGTTAAATGTATTAATAGGTATGTCCAGATGATGCCGTGACTTCCATTTGTATTTATATCACTGGTAATAGTATTTTTGCATCAGTCAACTCCTAGGCAAAGCTGACAAGAAATAATAAGTGTCAATGTAACAATTCATATGCAGTCAGGCATTGCTTACGTGTCTGGCAAAGTGAACCTGTCCAGCCACTGCCACAAGAGCAGCCGTATGGATCCGGAAGACAAAAGGTATATCCTTTACAATCTTGTGTCTTTTTGCATGTTTCCTGGCAATTTCTGCCAAAATGTCCTTTTTTACAGGCTGAAAAACATTAATAAAATTCTATAACTCAAATGAAAATGGATAAAATACATCTGTTTGACATAGGTATAGTTATTACTATTTGTTTTTAACAAACTGCTACTACCTACTATTTCAATTTGCATGCGAGTTTGTTTTTTTTAAATTTATTTTCCAGTTAATTTCAAGATGGACAACCCCTTGGGGTTAAATATTAGGATAATAATATATAGAAAGACATGCACACTCCAGTCTTAAAAGTGGAAGGAAACATCATGGCTGCTGAGAACCTATTCTGTTCTTTCATTTTAGAAGACGCAGTCAGATTTGCAAGTTACATCAAAATCTCATATTTCATCATTCAGCAAAAATTATTTTTGGTTGGTGTTTCAGAAGGGTATAGATCTTTACTGGTTGTTCTAATGGTTGTTACAAAGGTGCAACAAAACTTTTTATTATCATTTCAAACGTACATTAAAAGGCATCAAAGACTGGGTAACAAAGTATACAGTAACAACTGACATTGGTTAAATGTACATGGACAGATACAGTATGTAGTGGGAAATTGCATAATATCAGGAGATGTAAATATGATCATCATTCTGTATAAAGAATGGGCTATAGGCACTAATGTAGTTTTACTTTTAAATAAAGGAAGAAAAGTGAATCTTTGGTAGACTTTCAAAGCTAGGAGTCTGAGGGGATTGCCTTTTTGGCCTAATGTACCAGCCCACCTCATTTTGCTGAGATAGCCCTGCCCATTCATAAAGCATGAGGGGGGCATTGCAAAGATACCAAAATTCCCCCCTCAATACTTTAGAAAGCCATCTGTATTGGAGATATGACTGCCTGCAGGAATGTACATACCTTTTTCACATCGCGTTCCCATAAACCCTGGAGCACAGATACACTCTCCACTATTATCATGACATATCCCACCATTTAAACACTCAAGGCAATCCTTCTGACAAGATGGGCCCCATTTGTTTTGCGGACAAGCTGTAGAAAGAGGAGAACAAAAGGAATATTGTTTTTACAGCACCAATATATTTACAGTGCTGAAATGCTTGTAGTACATTATCATTGATGATTTAATTTTCAGCAGAGTGCCATCTGCATACAAAGCCTCCCAGTAATTCAATATTTCTGACTTGCAGCTCCATAAATATCATTACAGCTGAACCAATGGAACAAGTGGGATTATGTCATTCTTTGCTGACCTCGGATGATGAGTCGAAAGAAGGCATTGTAGAGAGGGCTGACCCCCATAAAACCGGCACTGTACACTCCTGCTTGAGTCACTTTCACTGCCTGTAGTTCAAGCTGTGCATTTCCATCTGTAACTTCCCCTCTGTAGGTTGTATGAAACAAGGTTCCTTGAATAATAAATCAGTGTGTATTGTTATTAACCAGTGCAATGTTTTTTCCCTGATGGAGCTCAAAGTCCATATTTTTATGTCATGATGTTTCTATAAAGTGACTTACCATTATATTTCCACAAGATATCTGCAAGATCAAGTTTGTTTATTTTTGCTTCCAGCTTAACATCATCGTTGACATTTACGGTTACTGTCACCTTGACTGGAAACAGATGAGCTGGTGGAGGAGATAAGGACAAAAAACGTCAATCTACACAAAACAATGCATTTATTAGTTTATGGGCCGCACAGTATCAGATTGCATGCAAGCCTTGACCAACTGCCTAGCCATGTCATGGACTAGTCATTGGCCTTAAAGTAAAGCTGATTCAACACTGTAAAATCAGATGAGCAAAAGCTTGTTACATATAATCAGAGCAAATATTCTTATAATTATGTTTGTTAACCTTCAGTTTCAATCAGACTGCATTAAATATAAAGACAATATTTACAATAATCAAATGTAAAATGGACATTGAGGGAAAATAAAAAATAGAAATTATATGAAAAATAATTTGCTTTGTAAATAAGGTAAAAACATAGTTAACCTCCTAGTTGTTAACGTTAAATTAAATTTATTAAAGGAACAATATAATTAATTGTTACCTGTTCATATGTAAGTGTGCAATTCATTCTTTTGCAGTATATTATTTACTTATTTCCATCCTTCCATATTTAAAGTCAGTTTCTTACTAAAGCTCTCACACTCAATCACACACTCAGGGAGTTATTCACTAAAGTCTGAATTGATGAGTATAGGTGCGAATTTGCCAGATAAAGATAGTCGCAATAGGCTGCTACTATCACAGTCGTGTCTTTATAATGAAAATATTGTCGCAGTCATGACTTTATTATGGAAAAATTGTTGTAATCTTAACATTAAAATATTGTTGTGAGTTTACAATGGGGAAATTGTAGCGGATTTACTATGGGAATCCGATGTTTGCAAATTCGACAGTAAAATTTGCACCTTAGTTAATAACCCCCTCAATCTCATAGACTTCCTCTTCAGTAAAAATTTTTTAAAAAGTTTAATTTGGAATCTTAAGCCAAAGATTTGACAGAAAGGCTTGAGAATTCTGAATAGAATCAATCAGAGATCTTTTTCTCACTTGCTTCTTTCTGAAATTAGATTCTAAAATAATCAACTAAAGAGGAAAATAAGTAAACCATTTGTATCAGAAAATCATATATTCAACAGTGGTTACTATATAGCTGAATATCTACTTTGCACTGAACTATTCCTTTAAAGGGAAAAAAAGATAGAATTTTACCAACCATAAAATGTTGTGAATTTTGTGTGGGATAATGTATTACTGGCTGCTCCAAATACTGTTTTGGAAATCCGGTGCTTACCTTTATTGAAACCTTCAAATCAGGCATTCTTCAATTCCTTTATAATAACTAAGCATGCTGTTTTATGAAAGTATATGGAGAATGCCACTACTGATGAAAGTAATATGGAAGCTCTCTTTTGAGCACAAATAATTTCCTGTGTGTAAAATCTGCTAGTTCGGATGGCTGTCCATTGTCAAGCAATTATAACATTTTGGTTTATAGTATTGGGTTGTAGGGTCACAGTAGGGTGCTTTAGCAAATTTTAAGTGGAGCACATCATCTGATAATAACATATTTTTCTGCTTCAGCAAGGGGTATATGTATAGAAAGTTTTTGTCACTTAACGTTTCATGACGCTACGGTGCTTAAACTTTTCACATGCCTAATGGGGTCATTTTTTCTAAGCATTTCCATTTGATCCATGGGCTATTCAAATTAAAATTTTAATAACCAGAACTGATAAATATGCCCCTAATTAGTGTTCAGTAATGGCTTCTGTTCCTAAAAATAAAAAATAATAACATGCCTCCACCAGTTTAGCTGCCAATGCAACTTAATATTTGGAAACAAAACTAACTAATAGAAAAACACTGTTTCAACAAATACTAAAATATTCTGATACAAAAAAGTTTTCTGGTTCAAGAATGTTTTCCAGAATGGCAATTATTATTATTAATTATCCCAGGTTTAGTGAAAAATGTATTACTGACAACTTACCATTCTGGCTGTTATACACATAGAGTATTTCAGCATGCTCTGCAGGCCCCTTTGCAGTGCAGAAGAAGACTCCCACTAGTTCACTTATTGAGAATCCATGAGCTTGTACTTCATTTGCCCGTGAGGTGGTTTTGAATTGTGTCTTTGCTGTAATGCGTACAATATTGTTATCCCGCCTTAAAATAAGGTCTGCGCTCGTCATATCTCGCTCTCCTGTCACGCACCTCAATGTGAAATCCGCTGCACGATGTCCCAAAAGTGACACCAAAGTCACATCAAGAACCGCTCCTGTTTTATAGAAAAATAGTTAAGAAGTGGACTGAATACATAGGGATGTTTCACAAAATTCAATTAAACTACTAAGTAGCAAGTGTACCTTATTTGTTCAGTTATGTCTCCTATCACTTTGTTAATTTATATATGATAAGGTGAATAATTGTCCCAAGAGACAAATGATATATGATTGCGAAATGGTGTTTTGCTAATTTTGCTGTACTAATTCTGCTCTAACAGTTAAGGTGAAGTTTATTAAACTTGGAAAGACGACTCTCGATCTTTCCAAGTTTATCGAGTTAGATCTCACATTATTCTCGAGAAGATTTTTTCAAGTTTTCAAGATCAAGTTTTTCAATTTCAATTTTTCAATTGAAAGTTAGCCATACTATTAATGTCTACCTTTCCATCGAAAAATCGAGATAGAAAAATTCGATCTCAAAAAAATCGAAAAAATCTCACGAGAACAATGCGAGATCTCGTTTGATAAACTTGGAGAGACCAAGAGCGGTCTTTCCGAGCTTAATAAATTTCACTGTTTAACTTCTCTTCCAAAGGAAGTGATTTAGGATTTGACTATGACATCATGTCTGCTTCAATTTATTTTATGCTGATATCATAAATTCATAATGCTCAAGTGCTCCTAATTGATGATATTGCATCAAGTAGAAGCCATGAGCAAGGAGCTGCACAGGTGAATCAGGCCAATGACTGCCACAAACATTTACAGGTGATAGTCCAAGGTATGATACGCCTGTTTGGCTTTCTGCAATTTAAATCATCAACTGTTTTGAGCAGTTTTGCAACACAATTTCATCAGAAAATGCAGCTTTCCAACATTCTAGCATGGTACTGGAACAGAAGTCATGTGTTGCCATGTCAGTTTACAAAAAGAGAAATTCAGTGCTGCACACACAATAAATTGGTATTTAACCAAACTTTTTATTGACTCATATTAAGCAGTATATGACAACAATGTTTCGGGAGCAGCAGCCTCCCTTCATCTGATGAAGTTTGTGTAAAAAGTTTGGTCAAATACAAATTCATTGTGTGTGCAGCCCTTAATTTCTCTTTTTGTGTCTGCATCTCTTTGTGAGCTGTGACCTTGCTCATGTGAGCACATTATTCGGATAGAAGGTGAGTGTGCATTCTTTCCTCTTGTTATATACACGCAATGGCAGTATACAACCAGCAACAAACCATGACAAAACAACACTCTAAAGTTCCATTTGCTTACATGTGCCATTTGCCACAGACTTGGAAATTTGAAAGAACATGGTTTGAATTTACCAGGCAAGTAATTTTGTTATCTCTTAAACATTGAACTATTCATTCATTTTGCTAGAAATGCACCAAAAATGCACAATGTTATGCAAAAAATATTTTGCTTGGAATCTCTAACTCAATGTTCTTCTAAGTACTGCATGGATATGAAAAACAGCTGAGTTAAAACCATACTGCTCACACTGTCAAGATTACAATGTCTGGCATGAAGGACATCATAAGACAGGAAGTTCTGATAACCAGGATTCCTGTGACAGGAAAGGCTTGTGAGGCCCCTTAAGCTATGTAGATGCCACTTTGTATTCAGGAAGCTGATTTTTAGGCTACAAATTCATGCAATTTGGAGAGTTATGCAAGAACATTAATTTAGGACTTAGTCACTTAATTCTCTTAAGTATCATGTATATTTAAGAAAAACTGCCATGCAATTCCAAATAGGATTTTTTTTCTTTTTCAGGTCATTTACTGGTCTTATGAAATCAAAAGATTGACAACTTCCAGGAAATAAGGATTTTATTGACTGAAGTGAGAATTCGACTGTCAAATTCTCGAACAGTGGATTCCCATAGAAAATCTGCGACCGCGACAATATTCCCATAATGAAGTCGTGACTGCGAAAGTAGCCATCTATTACAACAGTCTTTAGCTGGTGAATTCACACCTTTACACAATTCATACTTTAGTCAATAATCCCCTAAATGTAGCTCCACAAAAGTTACTGCTGCTTACCACCTCTCACTAAATGCAAAATTGTTTCCTTTGTGAATTGCCTAATTAAATAGATTGAGTGGAAATTTCTCTAGCAGTAACTAAGATGTGATGAATGAACCCCCCTCCCATTATGTACTGCACCCCCCATCCAACCTCCTCCCATTTTGTGCTGCCTCCACAAGACCCCCTCCTTCCCTCCATGCCTTCTGAAAGAGGGGAGGGGTGCTATATTAGTGAGCCAATCTGCACAGGAAGTTAAAGTCAGTGCTGGGAGGATCACTGTAGCGCTAAATACTATAATAGGCAGAGATAGGCCAGGGAAGAGGTAAGCAGGGACAGGGAAAAGGAGGTGGGCGAATACCAAGTTAACACCCCCTTCCAGCAGTGCCTTATGTTGAAGCCTACCCCTCGGCCTGTCCCTGCATGTATGTGGTAGAGAGGAACTAAAGTCTTCTAATAAATCACATTTGTTCATTTAGCCTACATTCCGACAGCATAATAAACCCACAATCTTTCCCTTCCAAGTTAGCTACTTAATTATCCCTGCTTCTCCTAAATGCATTATTTTACAATTACAAGGCAGCCATTGTAGCAATTTAATTCCACCCCCTACAGAAAAAACTGCTGCCCAGGGCAAATTCTTCTTATAGAGCATGTGTGAAAAGCAGCACTATATGTACTGACTTGGCAGTTAGAATGAAAGGAGGAATAAAGAAAAATGTTCTTCTAAGTCTCTCAATGTTGTGGAAGTATAACATAGTGGGTAAGGTATACATTTCGCCTGTGGAAGGTTGTTGGTTCAAATTCTGTTTTTTATTTCTTTATTTTATCACTAAATAAGGTGGTACCTCAATTTTTTAAAAATAGTAGTGTTTTTTTAAGAAATGAAGGATTTAACAAGCTAATAAAACTGATTTAAAAAAAAATCAGAATTTGTACCAACAACTTTCCATTTAAAAACATAGCGCTTGACCACTATGCTATACTTCCAGAAGAATGGAAAAGCATTTGTAAATTTAAATATTTTCACAAGCTTCTAAAGTGGCAAGAGTTTGCCTTTAATGGATCATGTGGCAATCAAAGGTATTGATTTGCTGCCTTATAATAGAGGTGTTTAACCTGGCAGACCCTGTACTTTTAGCATATCATTTATGGTTAGGGGACCTTAGTTCTTCTCTAATGTAATTAATTGCAATGGCTGAATAGTCACCAGTTGTTTTTTACATTTATTTTAATAGAAGAATAATCCTAGCTCATACTGGCAGTTTGTCACCATATTTTTTCAGCCGTTTGAGGGAAATGTCATCAGAATAGTAGCAGGAACCCTGCCATAGGCCTCCAATTCATGACATATCTGGCAAAGTCAAATCAGCGAATTCACAACAATATGCCTTGCACAAAGTTGCTTTGTGATGCATGATGAGTACCTGAAGTATTGTGCATTCACAGCGAATAGATGCAGCTAATGTAAAGTGTTGAATAGATTGTGAGTTCACTACACTGCAGAAAATAATTATCTTTAATGAATATATGAAGGTGTAGAAGTAATTATCTTCCTGAACTTTAGATCATTTTACCCATGGGGCATATTCATCAAAATGCAAATTTGTCAGGGGTCGACAGATGCCCATGTGCTACTCCTAATCAGGGGCAGAAATCATAAGAAGCATTTGGCCACAAGTGCATTGCAAGGAATGGCAAATATATGGAAGAGACATGATATTAGTATCACAACAAAAATCTGTATGGTCAATGCAATCATTTTACCGATGTCCACATATGCATGCAAAAGCTGAACACTCAAGAAGGCAGTAAGAAAAAAAATCAACACCTTCAAACTGTGGTGTTGGGGAGGAATGAGGCACATATCATGGACATCAATGGTCACAAACAATATGATTATGGGCATGTCAAACTAAAAATATCTCTAGAGGGTAAAATCACCAAGTAACGGCTCTCGTACTTTGGGCACATCGTGCGAGCTAATTCTCTGGAAACAACATTAATGCTCAGCATAGTCAGTGGAACAAGAAGAAGACGATGCCAAAGAACACGCTGGATAGACAAGGCTGGCACAAATATGCCCATGAAAGAACTGAAAGAAGTAGCCAAGGATAGGAAAGCGTAGAGAGCAACAATCCATAAAATGATCAAAAGTTGTCCTCGACTGAATGGCTAAATCATCATCACTTACTAAACAGTTGATTCCCTTGTCAAAGATTGGAACAAAAGAGTTGATTACTGTTCTTCAGATGAACAGTTGGGAATTTGATCAAGTGATGTGAAGTGATGTCATTTTCCCATGATTCCCATGAGACAAGGAGACAAATAAAGTCGTTACATTCCAACAAGTGATTTTTACATCCTTTTCTATGAAACACTATTGTCACATAGAAGCAAATTCAGACCTTTTACTCGACTGTTAACAATTTGATGAATGTGCCCCAAAGACTTTAAGGTTGTTGGCACATGTAGCATTTGAGAGTATGGAAAGTACAGAAAGTGATCAGTAACCAGGACAGCTGCAAACTACTCCCCATTCACTCCTGTGCCATTGTGATTGTTTATGATCTGAGTCTACTGCATTAAAAAGAAGTCAAACAATTAAGGTCTTAAATAATGAATTTTTCCAAAAATTCCTCCTGCTAATTAGCAACAGCTGCCAAGATAAAAGAAAACAAAGTGGCTTAATATCAGTTCTATTCAGGGGCCAACAAGTGTAGAGATGGGTCACTGTAGGACAAGGTTGTGTCCTCTGCTGTTCTTGGCAGTCAGTCACACAATGGTTTAGTCCTGACTGTGCATTCTGTTCCATCTGTGAAAACTTAACCTGGTACCCAGATATGTCTGGAAATACTGTAAAGTCTTATGGGTAGTGCACTCCCATATCAGTGTATGAGTTAAGTGCACTCTACATTACATAAAACTCTCTCTTATGGTTACTGATTTGTATCTGGTTGATCTGCATCTGCTATGTTGTATGGGCAACTAATAGACTAAATATAGTTTTGTTGATGCTCTTCACGATATATTGGTATAAGTACAAATAAACAAACAATAGTAGCACTAAAAAATAAATACTATAAAAAACTTCAAATAAATCAATTGACAAAAAACCACAATAGTGTCCATATGGACAATAATTTGAATAAATCCAATATGGGACGCCCAGCAAATCAGGTGCACAATTTTTGATTTAATTCATTTATATTTTGGTGACTGATCCCCCTTTTTTCATTTATCTTGTGATAAGGCATGACTGCTTGCTTGTTTGGTATAAGTACATTATGGGCCAAATCTTTCATTTTAAAAGGGGCAACAATTCCCACAGTGCAACATAAATGAGATAGGCATTGACTGATAATAGAAATAAAATAAAAATTAACAAATAAATGGGATTGGAGACAAAAGGATGGAGGACTCTCCTTTTGAGAGTTTACAATATAAAGAAAGAGGCGGAAGTGCAATAGTTATGCAATTCCAGTAGAGGATGTTCTAGATTTGCCGACATGTAGTAGAGTAGTAAGTTCTGTTCTTGAACCAATATAAGCAATTACAGTAAAGGATCAGACAACCGCAAATAAAGTGTAAGAGGGAGAGAGTGAGACATGATGCAGAGACAGGTGGAGAAAGGATGAGATTGTGGGTGTTTGGGGTGAACAGGTTTTTTTTCTTATATTGTGCAGCGGGTGGTTGAAAGACTGGCCTAGTGAAAGCATTGCAGAGGAAGGGTACAGCACAGAAATAATCTGATAGAGAGATGTCTGGTGGAGCAGATACTTAATAAGTGCTCTGTAGTGATCTAAAAGGGAGTAATAACAGTTCCGTCTCTGTAATATTAAATGAAACAGGTAGCACAAGTCTTGATCCAGTAATGGTAGCAATAGGCTAAACCTACATTAAAAAACTTCAGATTTTATTTTTATTTTTGGTTTCTGATAACATTTGTGCTTGACAGGACTGATGTTTTCAATTACAGTAGTACTTCATGATCTAAATAATTTCCTCCGGGAAGTTGTAAGAAGACTAAATTTGTTGTTACTCTTTTAAAACAAACTCTTTATATAAAACATGAACACAATTTGCACCAGAGGTTTGGGATCTATATTTTATTTTTATTATCAGACTTTCTCTTAGAGTCTCATTGACTAAAGTGTAAATTCACATGCTTTATTCAACTAAAAAAGTCACTTAGCCAAAATAGTCGCAAATTCACTTCTCACTATTAACTAAGTGGAAAATACACTTGTCAAATAGGTGGAGAGCAGCAATCGATGTCCCATGAGTAGTGTGGTATATTCAGGCAGATAGAAGTAAGATGAGAAGTTCATGCAGAAGGAGGTGAATTCAACAAGTGAAAGGCAGTGACGTCAGTCTCACCATAACCCATTAACTGTATTCTGTGAATGTTATATCTATTTCTATGTCACCTTGTCCCTAGATCACGTTGTCATTTAGTGGCAGTCAACCTTGTCACTTTTGAATGAATAGTTGCTCTACCATTAACTCCCTAATTCACCAGTCTGAAGTGGCAAAGTCAAACAAGTGAATTCTGAGCAGTTCACCTAATCACATTCACTCTGCATTTTAGTCAGTAGTAGAAGTACCTGTACATGTGCATTGCAAAGTGATGTGAAGAGCTCTGTAAGTTTGTGACTCGCTTAGTCGCTCAAATTGGTTGTATATTCACCACTTTGCAGAGTTTGCTCAATAAAGAATCATTGGGAAGTGGAGAATAGATGCAAATTCACAGCTCTATGCAACTATTCAGACTATAGTCAATGAGGCTCTTAGAGAGAAGCATTTATGATAGGAAAGGGCAGTATTGGTGAGTAGCGCACAAAGATGATTGATTTATGAGAAATTAAGTAGCTAACTATGAATATAGAGGTACACAGGGATATAGGGAGGAGCAACAGAGTGAAGGGATTTAAATGTAAAAATGAGTACAATGTAAGTAATTTATTTTTTAATTGGGTGCCATGGAGCGGACAGATATTAGGAGAAAGCCTGTCCCTTCTAGTAGCAACAGACTTTAAAATGTACTAGATTTGGGAAAGGTGGGAAACTGAAAGACCAATTATAAGTGTTTTGTAATAGTCCAAGATGAGGGCATACATGAGAATGTTAGCCTTCGTCTGAGAGAGAAAGAAATGGTTTGTGACAAAATCGTCAGTTTGTAGCAGTGGTAGTACCAATGTCCTTAGAGAAGGAGAGAGAGGCAAAAATACAATGTGTGTAAATATCAGGTTTAATGATCATGTCATCAGCTGGAACAGGCAGGATGGGAGTAGTGCTAGGTTTAGATGGAAAGGCCAGGTGAAAACCAGTTTTAAAGCGATTGTAAGCTGAAACTACTATACACAAAAATATACAATGCTGTATTGTTCTTACCAGTTTTAGTTGAAAATAAGGAAATAAGTAATACCAAAGGAAGAAAGAAAGGTAAAATCATTGTCCTCTGTCAAAATTAGGATAGAATGAAAATTCCAGAACGTTTTGTCCCAAGTATCCAGGACTGTCCTCCAGGCTATTCAATTCCACATCATTCCACAGATCATGGTACTTTAGGTTTCCTGATTGACAAAACACCAAGGGATTCCAAAACCAGGCATTAATTAATAAGATCTGGATCTAAATTTAATATCCAGTTTATAAACAATCACAGTGAATTTCAACCATAACTCAGCTCATAAAATGATTGTTCAATTCAGAAGAGTTATTTAACTTTGTTTTGAAAAGGTAAACAGCCCAAAGGACTCTTCATGCTTTTTCTCTTAAGTTTACATCCCTGCTGCACTTGTATCCATTACTCTGTGATCAAGTTCCAGTTTTCCTGATGTTACGACTCTTTTTCCCAGTTTTATTTCAGTATTTGCTGTGTTTTTTTGCTCAGTCTTTCCCACGTTCAATACTTAATAGATGTTCTGATTCCTGGGATTTTGAGATGGAAAAAGGAAAAGGCGTAGCTGAACTGGGAGTCACAGGAAACTCTCTGAGCTGAACAGTCACCGATGGTCTCTGCTTTAGGAAATCACAGTCAGAGCAACCCTGGGAAAAGAAGATGACAAAAGCCAACCCCTTAACTTCCCTGCTGATTAAATCTATTGTTATAGTCGACTCATGCATTATTTTGCAAAATATATCTGCTAATCTCTACACAATAGGCTTATGAAATTTCTGCAAAGCAAGTAGCACAGCATTAACATTATTCTATAAATCAAACTATCTTAGAAATTGAAGTATGCCATTTTCTAGATAGATACATTTTGTATCATTTTTAGTTTGTAAAGAGATGTTATTTTTGGTTAATACATTCTAAAAATGCTGCTGAAAAATATTGTGTCATCTCTTTTGCTGCTATTTGGGCTTAGTTTATACGAAATACTGTTTCTGGAGCAAGCAGTTTATAATCTCCTTCTCAAATAGGAAGCAATATATACTGAAACACAGTAAGTTCAAAGCACAGTTAAGGATCTTTCCAAATTGACAAAATACATGAAGTTGGGTTAATTATCTAATGAAGCACATCATCTCCTTGGATGAGAGCAAACAACATTTGAAGGGGGGAATTCACGATTGTGCGAAGCGAGCTCGGAAGCCTTCGGCTCACTTTGCACAGACTGATATGCGCTCACTGATGTCCTGCACGCGGACATTAGCGAGCGCATTAAAGGGATTCCTGTCTCAGTGAGGCAACTCTTTTGTTCTTGCCGAGACGGGAATTCCTTAATGCGCTCGCTGATGTCCGCGTGCAGGGTATCAGTGAGTGCATATCAGTCTGTGCGAAGTGAGCCGAAGGCTTCGGAGCTCACTTCACACAATCGTGAATTCCCCCCTTGGTGTTAAGGTTAAAAGGTTGAGGAGGATGGTGTGTGTATAAAATCCATAAGACTCAAAGGAGGTATTTTTATTCAGTAGAGCTTACAGTCTAAAGCAGGATTACGTTGTACACAAACTAACAAGAAGGTTTTATCCAAAATAAAATAATCCATAATGAACATTGAATGCACAAGAGCTGGGAATCTAAAGACAACATTTACAAGTACAAAAAAAGATGTAAGTCTATGGAGGAAGTATTTTGAATACTCTGTATTAAGTATACATTATGTAGTAAACGGAACATCTCATGAACAAAAGCCGAAGAGGGAATCTAGTACAATTTAAGGACTGTTGCTTGAATAACAACTGGTAATCTTACAATACATTTGTAAGCACAGTCAGTATAGAACTGTGCATTCAAGCAATCTGGACACTCTGAAGTGGAAAAAACATAGGATAGAATTATGACATTTATAAATACATGGGGGTTCTTAGTACCCCCACACTTCCATCTTATATTTGGAGGGTGGGATGTTCCTTAACCGTGGCAGTGCATTGAGTTTATCTCCACCTTCCTGAAAACTCACACATACACCTTGTGAAGTAGTTAGTGGGCTACAGAGACGATAGTCCACAGAGAAGGGAATTGGTGCTAGGTAGCTTAAAGGACCAGTAACACCAAAAAGAAAAAAAAAATACAAATTCCCATTTGTATTTGCTTGGCAGTAAGTAGAATAAAGCAGATGTTTTCTTTGCAGTTTAATTCATTAATTTTATTGGTTTCTGTCTGTACTAATCTTATTTTTTTAAGATTGTATTTTTGATATGCATTTTTGATATGTATTTTTGATATGCATTTTTGATATGTATTTTTGATATGAGGTTTACATAAATAACTTCTGCTAAGCAAATACCAATAAATCCGAAAATGCTCAGGTAAGAAGATTGGTGCTTTATTTTTAGGAACACTCTAGCAGCAAGTCTGTCATCCCATGTGTTTCCATATGAGGACTACATTCTAATGTTGATAAATATAAAAAGCAGCAGATTAGTGATGTCATCATATAAGGACAACAACTACACAAGTGTCACTAACACAAGTTTCCTAGTGACTCTGGGACAACAACTACTCCAAAAGATATGACTGAACCACTGACTTTTTATTCTAGTTTACATTTTTTGCAATATAGTTACTGTTTACATGTAACATTATAAGGCTGAAAAAAAGACAAAAGTCCATCCAGTTCAAGGTATTTTCCTGCAATGTTGATCCAGAGGAAGGCAAAAAACCCATGAGGCAAGAGCCAATTATCCTCATATTAGGGAAAAAATTCCTTCCTGACTCCAAATATGGCAATCAGAATAAATTCCCTAGATCAAGATTTCACCTTCAGTTTTGTAGTACCCATAACTTGTAATCTTCTTACACTGAAGGAAAGAATACATACCCCTTTTGAACTCTTTAATGGAATCAACCATGACAACTTCCTCAGGCAGAGAGTTCCATAACCTCCTTGCTCTTACAGTAAAGAATCCCCTTCTATGCTTGTGTAGAAGCTTTCTTTCCTCTGTACGCAGAGGATGCCCCCTTGTTATACTTACAGTTCTTGGTGTAAATAGATTGTGGGAGAAATCTCTGTACTGACCCAGTACATGTACATGTGAGTGTGAATGGGGACTACCATGAGTCAGTTTTTCATAGAAGTGACTAATCATCTTGTGCAATAATTAGTCTTATTATTTTTTTGTTTCCTCTTATGGTAACTGCAGATGTCTTGTATTTGTTTTTTTAGAGGTATAGAGCATTGAGGGCCTTATTGGCTAAAGTGTCACATAGAGTTCTGATTTCACACCTATTTTCTACTTATCTATGTTCATTTATTGAACAAACTCTGTGAAGTGGTGAATATACGACCAATTTGGGCATCTACAATAGTTGCAAACTTACGGAGCATGTGCACAGGTACTTCTACTATTGACAAAGCAATGGAGTGTGCCAAAGGTGCGAATGCAACTAGGTGAACTGCTCTAAATTCACCTGTTTGACTTTGCCATTTCAAAGTTGTGAATTGGGTTGTTTATAGCAGAGATCCAATGTTGTAAAGGCTACTACTGTATTCATTCAAAAGTGACAATAGTGACTGCGACTAAGTGACAACATGACCTAGGGACAAGGTGATATAGAAATGGATATAATATTCACAGAATACAGTTAGTGGGATATGGTGAGGATGACATCACTGCCCTTCACTCATCAAATTTGCCTCACTCCATATGAGTAATTATCTTATTGCTATCTGCCTGACTACAACACAGTATGCATGCAACAGCGATCGCTGCAGTCAGTTAGTCAGTACTGAGAAATTATTTCATTACTATTTTGGCAATTCGACTTGAATTGTAGTGAGGTGAATTCACCCTTTAGTCAATGAGGCCCTGAATCTTCTATAATATTATAAGGAGGAAGACATGTTATGGCTAATGCTTTGCAAAGCCAAATTAAACCACACAGAATATACAGGCAAATAAACAACAGCTTATGGTAAAATTTTACTGTAAACCTGCCTTATTAATAGCCCTGGAGTTGCCTGAATTGTGGAATAAAAAGCATCCTGGAAATATCATGCCAAATGGTAACTGATTTGCCTGGTCCTTCTTTAATACTGAAAGTAATAAAAAGCTAAATGTGAGTTTTCAGCAGAACATAAACAAATATGCACAGAGTGAAACGGTTGGAAGAACAATTGCTGAATAATGTAACTATATTTTGCTTGGTTGTACAGAACTTTAGTAAGGCTTAGAGGAAATGAAGAACAATAGAAGGAGATAAAGTCTTCAACATGAAGTCTATAAAAAAAAGCCATGATCCTGAAGTAAACATTCTATTTCACTAACATACAGTATACTTAGACAAAGAAAGTCCTTCATGTGCATTTAAAGTTGTAATATATGTAGTAAAAAATGTTTGTAACCGTAAGGACAAATATAAATGGAATATAAACATTACACAAATTCTGTTTTAAATGGCCCTTTGTACTCACATGAGACCTTTTATATTGTCATCTTTTAACAAAATATTACTAGTATTACCATGCCCAAAGGCTTCTCTGGAGATATACAACAAAAATAATACGATTTAATGTAGACAGATATAAAATATGCATTTGGGGGCTAAAAATGTTCTAGCACCATATAAATTAGGGAAGTAAAGTTAAGTAAAACTGTAATGGAGAGGGATCTATGAGTAATGATAGAAAATAATAAATGGATCAAATAATGGCATGCAGCATGAATCTGCAGCTTCCAAACAAGGTACTTACCTGTATCTGACAAAGGATTGATTTAAGAGAAAGAGATATAAATTTGCCACTTCTCTGTACAATTCTCTGGTAAGGCCTCACCTGAATTATGCAGTCCATTTCTAGGCATAGTTACATAAAAAAGATAAAATTTAGTAGCATGTTGAGCTAGTCTGATTGCCACTTGAATTTCGGGTGAAATTTATTAAAGTTGGAAAAGCCTTTTTGGCTTTTCTGACTTTAATCGGGAGAAGGTTTTGAAGTTTTTCCCGGTAAGTATCGTGAGATTTGTATCGTGCGATACTTAACGTGAGAAACTTTTTAAAATTAAATATATCCATGGAAAGGGTAGCCATACAGTATAGCTACCTTTACATGGATATATCCAATAAAAAAGTTTCTTACAGCAAGTATTGCATGAGGCAAATATCGTGATACTTACCGGGAGAAAATTCAAAGCGTATAGATGCAGAGCCGGCTCTTGCTCTATTGGCGCTCTAGGCGCCCCC
>WMED01003454.1:661-13890 GCA_019650415.1 Pipa parva
TGTTACACTTTCCCTTCACTATTTTCCCTGGCGTCCATAGGAAAGCCAGCCCGCTGGGAATGATGAAGATGAAGCTGTTGTAGATGCAGATGCGGATGAAGGAGACGCAGATGCTACAGATGCTAAAAGAAGAGAAAAGCAAGAAGAGGAGGTAATAAACCTGTTAGTAGCAGGATAATCCTAATGGTAGCTATTCAAATACAGTACTTGTAAAATTGTTACTCAGCTTGTGCTTAGACATTCTTAACACCAAAGAATGAGAATACTCCTAGGGCCTTGACAGTATAATCTGTATGTGCTTATAAATATCCAAAATGGTGTCTCAAAATTGTTGTATTTAAAGGGAATGTAAATCCTGTCTATAAAGGCCCCACTTACCTACTGTCCAGCAAAATAGAGATTAAGAAACCCCTGACTCATCTCTTAATTCAGCAGGGCTCAATATCTCCCTGTAACTGCTTTCTCCCCTCAACCAATTCCCTGCTGTGTGTAGCCACATCCCCTCCTCTCCCTGACTTCCTCTTTTCACAGCCAACTGCAGATGTGGGCAGACAGCTCTTATCTGCGCATGCTCATGGTTAGGTTTATATAATGAGAAGGAAAAGGGATTCTACACAAGAATGTGCTCTCTGAATACTGAGTGATGTCACTTGTGGGGCAGGACTTATTGGCACTATCCAGGAAGCGCCTGTACACAGAAGGGCTTGGGGAGCAGGGCTGTATAAACAAGAGGCAAATACTACTGATTCCAAAATCGTTTTTACATTTTAATGTTTAAGCTGGCTTTCTATATGTATACATGTCAAACGGAAATAATATTTTATTCAAAGATTTCATACCCTTTAATGCTAAAATTGGCCTTGTAGGGGTGCTTCATAAATTTGTGCTGTTTAAAGCTTCTTAGCAAGAAATGTGACTAGGTGGGGTTTCTTAAACTCATACAACATGGCTGCTATCAGCTTAGACAGAAAGCAATACAATTTAGGAATTCAGCGCTTTGCAATTGCTGTATTTGACTGTCAGGCCAGTTTTGTGAAGTGCTTCAGGAAGCCCCACTTATATATGATCATTTCTGCCATTTAGAATTTTTGTAATCGCCAATTGAATATAGTGTAAAGGCTAGAGGCATTTTCATGTCTGTTGCCCTTCACGAATAGCACCAGACATTTCTGAGTTTTTCTTTTTTTTCTTTTTTTTTTTTTTTTTTAAAGAAGACCTGGAGTTTGTCAGGCTGAAATTTTACACAGTAACACCTGTTTCCAGAGCAGGATTTGCAGATGTATGTTTCTCCAATTAATAGCAATACTGACCGGTTTTAGGTGGACTACGAGAGCGAAGAAGAGGAGCCTGCAGAGAATGAGGAAAAGGACGAAGATGAAGAGGAGAAAGATGCTGGTGTGGAAGAGGAAAGTGAGGAGACTGTGGAACAGGTGGGGGAGGAAACCAGTGAATCTGTAACCACAAGTGTCAAGAGACCTCTAGTCAAGGATGTGGCAACAGAGAACAGGATAAATGAAGTGCTGGCCATCAGTTCCTCCATAGAAGACTATACCTATGATATGGAGAAAAGCCTATGGTGCCAGGTGAGACCCAAAGGTCAAGATTGTGTCTTTCAACAGTTTAACAGCAGAGCGGCAATAGAAGGAGCATCTGAGAGTTTGTCCAGGGTTGGCCTTGGGGCTATGCTTCCTATGTGGTTGAACAAGGCACTGTGCATAAGGGGCACCAATTTTTCTTGTGTTAGTTACTGCCACTGATGCTCCCTTATGCACATCATCTTCTGCCCCTACCGTAAAGCCAAGCCCTGAGTTTGGCAACAGCTGTAGAACAGAAAATGACTGTATCTGCATGAGATCTTAACTGGCTTAATCCAAACAGGTTACAAAAAGCAGTGTACTCATGATATGGCCCAACCCCATAGTCCAACACAGTTAGTTTACCATTATATTTCAGTATGTATCTTTCTGGCTTTTACTAATTGATTTACATTTCTTTGTGCTGTCACATAGCTGGGGCACGCTGACCATTAATCCTTGGGTACCAACCATTTGTTTTAGGCCTAGGCACATCTCTGTATGTTGTAGGCAGTTTTCTTTCAAGCACATTTTAATAAATACAGCAATGCAGAGATTAGCTTTCATCATTCAACCTGGTCTTAAAGGAGACCTAAAGTGAAAAAATAAAAAACAGTTAAAATATTTACCTTATACTGAGCCGATTGATTACAGTCACAGCATGAGCTATGCTGTAATTAGCCGGCAGCCGAAGCTTCCCCCAACGAATCCTTCACAGCGCTGGTTGATTTTGACTCTGAGCTGGTTTAGGCTGCTATTTCAGTCTCTCAGAGCTGCCTTGCACTAAGGGGGGTTATTCACTAAAGTCCAAATTGTCTCATAAAGGTGTGAATTCGCCAGCTAAAGGCAGTCTCAATAGACTGCTACTGTCGCAGTTGTGTCTTTATAATGAGAATATTGTCAGACGCGAATTTACTATGGAAATATTATCGCAGCCACAGCTTTAAAATTGTCACAGTCGCCACTTTACAATGGGAGAATTGTCACAGTTGCGGATTTGTTATGTAATTCTCACTTTAGTGAATAACCCCAGAAGTTTCCTGAAGAAAGTGAAAGTGAATTTTAATTGGTTTCAGGAGGGGGGAGCATGGTCAGTTAGTGAACTAAGCCCTTGACTAAGGTTATTTAAAAACTTCTGCTCCAAGTGCTTGTTTTTTCTTCTGAATATACAACTATTCTACAAAATCAGTAAACCTAAACCCGTCATTTTAACACTTGTACTTAATACTAGGTGACTAATAAGAGAGAGACCTAGACTAATAGTGTAAAAATGTATGCTAAACATATAGGAAAGAATCATTTAGAAATCAATTTCAGGTGTGGCTAGAAAATAATCACTTTACACAATAATTTAAAAACAATTCAACTTTGAAGAAATTAGTCCATTTTTGGCTAGTGATTATATACAATATTATTAGTCATTCAGTTAGAATTCGAAACCCCATTGGACTGTTACTTGCAAGTGGTATGTCTGGGGGTCACAGCGAGTGAACTTTTTTCTTTGACAACTCAGTAATTCAGTATATTCTATAATATTGCATGACATTATTATATAGAATTGTGGTAAATTTCTAGAATACTAAAATATTTCAACCCTCCCCCCCCAAAGAGCGAAACTTTACCCAGAAGCCATGGATATTTACTGGTAGAACTGTATAGCATGGGTATTTGTTTTTTATGGGGTTTTTTTTGTGGATTTTTCAGTTGAATTGTATGGGTAAAATGATTGTTCATTGTGATGAATGTGAAGTTAAAGTGTACCTGTCACCTCAAAACACTAATACACTAATACTAATTTAGGTTGTACTAAAAAAATAAATGTTTTGTAAATATATATGTATTAAAAAAAAAATGTACCTTTTATACAGCCTGACTTTTCTTTCCTGAGTCAGGTGATGATGATTGACGTTATGGGGGTTATTCACTAAAGTCCGAATTGTTGTGTATAGGTGTGATTTCGCCTGATAAAGACAGTCGCAATAGGCTGCTACTGTCACATTCGCGTCTTTATAATAAGAATATTGTTTCAGTTGCGACTTTATTATGGGAAAATTATCGCAATCTTAACATTAAAAACTTGTTGCGACTTTACAATGGGGAAATTGTTACAGATTTGCTGTGGGAATCCGCTGTTATTCGCAACTTAGTGAATAACCCCCCTTCATATCTCCTCCAATCAGGTCCCTGCTAGATCAAGATTTAAGGGATCTGATTGTAGGAGCTATAACATCAATCATTTAACTCCACCCGACACTTGGGAAAGAAAAGTGAGGCTGACAGGGAAGATGACAGAGAGAAACACTGTATAAAGTTACATTATTTTAAATGCATATATATTTACAAAATGTTTATTTCATTTGTACAACCTAAATTAGTATTAGTTTTGAGGTGACAGATGCACTTTATTCATGTTGAAGTTAATTACTTTGTGTTTTAATGTATAATATATATATATTTTTAACTCTACCCTAGGTTAATATAAAATTGCCATTGATGAAGGTGCATTTCGATATATCAAACCTTGTGTCCACACTTGCACGTAACACAGTCATCCATGAGACAAGCGGGATCACTCGATGCCTGTTGAATGAAATCGCTAACAACCGCGGGGAGAAAGAACTGATGCTCAGTACTGAGGGAATAAACCTTAATGAACTTTTCAAGTATTCAGATGTAAGCAAAATGCAAATGGATCTGTCCTAAAAAAGTAATCCACTTTTTATTCTGCTTCGGTTTTTTGTTTTTTTTTAAAATCTTTTCTAACACAATCCTCTGTACGTTGTTCCTTGCAAATCACATTTTTGTTGTACAATGCCGTACAGAAATTCACAGTGGGCATTTCAAAAAAATCTTTGTAACTTACGCACTCTTTGGTCAGTTTATTAGACTGCACCTTTAATAAAAACATATGTGGGAAAGAGGCCTTTCAAATGGGATAAACCCCCAGCAATGCCTATTGTATTTTTTGCTCAATAAGTACTCCCCCTTTCCCAAATGCCAGTGTGTCTTATGGAGTGAATGTTCCTTTTCTTTGTAGTACTCACCTTGCTCCAGCTAGCCACCTCCTGTCAGCACTTCTCCACACTGAGCTAGGTTGAGCAGAGCCTTCGACCCCCCTCAGCCCTATTCTGTGCAAGTATTGGCAGAGTCCACGGCGACTAGAGCTGACAAAAGTCAAAGATGCTGAGGAACACCATTGCGCTAAACCTATCTCAGTCTGGAGAAGCGCTGACAAGAGGTGGCTTGCTGGAACGCTGGAGTAAGGTCAGAAGGGAAGCAGGCAGGAGAGGGATTGTAGACAGGCAGGCAGGGGGAGGGATGGCAGGCTGGCAGGGGGAGGGATGGCAGGCTGGCAGGGGAGGGATTGCAGGCTGGCAAGCAGGGGAGGCATTGCAGGCAGGCAGAATTGGGGTGGTATATTTTATTAAATATTTTAGCACACCATTTGGTTCAGAATATTTATTTATTTTTCTTATTTTCCTCCTTAAAATCCTAGGGGCGAAATTTAATAAAATCGAAAGTTGTGATATCGATATTGCCAATATCGTGATATTGAATTATTTTTACCAAGATTGCGATATCGATATTACTGATATTGCGATATCGAATTTTCCAGCAATATTATGGATTTTTTTCTATTGAAATAAACAGATTAAACATTTCATTTGAATTTCGATATCAGCAATATTGATATCGGTAAAAATCATTCGATATCGTGATTTTCAATTTTATTAAATTTCGCCCTAGGTGTATTATGGGGTGAAAAATACGGTAGTTCTTTTCTACCTGAGCAGATATGTGCTATTACTTGTTTCTTCTAGTGTTAAGCCTATTTTGCAAAACCAGTAAGCCTAGACCTGTCATTTTAACACCTGTACTTAATACTAGGCGGCCAATTAATAGGAAGCTCTTTTAAGTGTCCCTTTTGATATCTTTTTCTGATTTTCATTTCTATACTTATCTAGTTATTTACCATAACTTCATACTGATTTCAGTGAGAGACTGAAATATGCCATTTATTGAAAATACTAGCCTGCCTTCAGATCACCACAGGTAACAAATCAAGCGTTACTTCAGAGACGTTCATTCTAAAGAAGGAAACAACGAATAAAACCTGAAATTGTCAACATAGATTTTTTTTTTTCATCTGCTTCCCTTTTTGGTGTGTTTAAAATCAGGAATTTAGATTTAGAGGGTTATTGACTAAAGTGAGAATTCCACGATCAAATTCTCAAACGACGGATTCCCATAGTAGATCCGCAATAGTATTCCCATAGTAAAGTTGCAACCACAACAGTAGCCATCTGTTGTGTAGTGTGCGACAGTCGTTAGCTGGTGAATTCACACCTTTTTGCGACAACTCGGACCTTAGTCAATAACCTCCTTAATCCTGCCCAGCTGGGAGGTATTAGAATGAGGAGGTGACTAATAATGTGTAACAGGGATGTCCTACCTGCAACGCTCAAAACAGCTAGTGATCTACAGTTGCCATATTCCTCAGCCAGCACTTTCTTAGAAAAGGGTTTAATTTTGGTGATAAAAGCTGGTAAGGTTCTCAGATATATACACTTTGTTTTATTACATATCTGTTATTGCAGTCTGTATTAGTTCTGTTATTCATTCTTTACCAATCTTCTTTCAGGTTCTTAATCTAAAGAGACTTTATACAAATGACATTCATGCTATGGCTAACACCTACGGGATTGAGGCTGCTTTAAGGGTGGTTGAGAAAGAAATTAAAGATGTGTTTGCTGTGTATGGTAAGTGAATTTTGTTGTTTAAACTCATAATGTGGTGACTAATAAGGAACTATAGTTTTTTTTAAAATCTAAACAAAATAGAATTGGTTCAAACACTAGACTGAAATGTGTTCATTTGTAACACATCCTTTACATCTATAACAGTGATGCCCAAATTTTTTTGGCCTGGGAGACCATATAAATCAACAGCCGGCTCCGACTAATGGAATGCATATGCGTTCCAACACATAATGAACCCGGAAGTAAGGGTCTCAACAATGCGGGGAAGCACTCCACCCAGTTGTGAGATACTGCAAACAGCGTATTACTGAACTGACATCCTGTTCACTAATAAGCTGACCAGGTCCTCCCAACTGTTACCAATTTCCTGCACTGTGGACAGAAGCGTCGAGGGCCGGATGGCACCATGTCGTGGGCTGGATATGGCCCGTGGGCTGTAGGTTTTGCATCACTGATCTATAAGAAGATTTACTCATATTGAAAATAAACATGTCCCACTTTTTTACTTCTATAACATGTTCACGTTTTGTAAAAAAAAAAACTGCTTTAAGATTTGACTGAATAGTGTTGGGGCAAAGTATATCAGCAGATGTTTCGAAGATTACCCTCTAGTTAAAATGTGATCTTCTGAAATTGTCTTTAAAGGAAACCTAAAGTGAAAAAATAAAAAACAGTTACAATACTTACCATATACAGAGACTGTTGATTACAGTCACAGCATGAGCTGTGCTGTAAATAGCCGACTCATGATGCTTCCTCCGACGCTTCCTGCACAGCGCGCTGGCTGACACAGAAGCTAATGCGCAGTTCCTTCTTCTCCTTCCCTGGCCTAACACAATATCATGCTCATTGCGGGAAGCATTCTCATTGGCTTCCACAATGAACGTGATGATGTTTAAGCCATGAAACACCTGTGGTGTAACAGGGTGGGAGGAGTTAGCGCTGTGAGAAGCATTGGGAGCCGGCTAATTACAGCACAGCTCATGCTGTGACTGTAATCAACCGGCTCTGTATAAGGTAAGTATTTTAACTGTTGTTTTTTTTTAATTATTTTTTCACTTTAGTTCTCCTTTAAGCTAAATGTATGGTAGAATTGTTGTGTAAGACACAGACCTATTGCACTGGAGAAAATCTTCACAAATTATAGGACTGTCCTTGCCCATACAATACCTTGGCTGTTTTATACATTACTATCAACTTCAGTTAGGAAATGGTTCCTGGAAGTATCCACTGCAATGTGTCTACAGAAAAATACTGTTGTATATTACAAATCTTTTTAAAATAAGAAAGTATTTATTTATATGTTAATTGCTATGTAGATGGCATTTTACCACAGAACCAAAAAAGCAAAGGTCTAAGTCAGATAGCATTGCAACGGGCAGTGCTGTGGCTCAGTGATTATCGCTGCTGCCTTGCAGCGTCCTGAGTTCAGTTCCACCCTGGACTTCATCTGCATGGAGTTTACATGTTCTCCCCACACTTGCGTCAGTTTCCTCCCACAATCCAAAAACATACATCTGTGTGTGTGACTAAATAGGGAACCTAGATTGTAAGCTCCATGGGGCAGGGACCGAAGTGAATGATGAATTCTGCAAAGTGCTGCGTAATATAGTAGCGCTATATAAAAATAAATAAAATAATACAGAACTAAACAGCAATGGTGATAACCCCCCAATTATGGTAACGTTAGTGTAGATATGAAAATCACCTCTTTATGTCCCTGTCTTCAACCGTGCATCCAGAACTGCTAGTTTATTAAGAGTTGTAGAGTTAACACCATATATCCAACCAGTAGGTAAGTCTTCTGAACACCTAACATTACTTTTAAAGTCTCTTTTTATATTGGTTTATTTTCTTCAAAGGTCATTTACCCCTCAGGTATTGCCCTACATAATGTCATCTGCTCTCTTCTAATGGATATCAAATGGGGTTCTGGTTTATTTTTGTAGGTATTGAGGTAGATCCTCGTCACCTGTCACTCGTAGCAGATTACATGTGCTTTGAAGGAACATATAGACCCCTCAATCGCATTGGGATGCAGTCAAGCTCCTCTCCGTTCCAGCAGATGACTTTTGAAACCAGCTTTAAATTTTTGAAAGATGCCACCATGAACGGTAATAGAATTTTTTTTTTTAGTCTTTCAGTGCTTTGTGTAATGAAGGGTATGGGGTGATAAAGGGGCTGGTGGAGAAATAACACTCCAGCCTTTGCTTGCTTGAATAAGACGTCACAGCTCACAGTGCATGTCAGAGCACATGAGAATCATGAGGTCTAAGGAATTGCCCAATGAGCTCAGAGACATAATTGTGGCAAGGCACAGAACTGGCCAAGGTATGACAAATCGTCAAAATAGTATAGCGCCCAATACAAATGTAAATATTTAAAAACTGTGAAATCAGTGATTAATCTGGAATAAATCAAAGTCCAATGAAAGTCTAAAAACCTTAATGAAGGAAAGTCCTGCACACAGTCCACGAGGGTAGTCTGCCTATATCCCTCAACAATATGCAAACATTCAGGAACATCCGCAGGGAACGAACATGTGTGGATGCCCTGGTGAGATATGAACATTGACAGCGCTGGTGAAATATGAACATTGACAAGAGGTAGACCCCCTAGTGTGATACAGTTTACACAATTTGTGTGTGGTGATCAAAATGGTGATACAGTGAATTCCAAAACCACAGTAAATCAATTATAATGATTATATGTGATTATTATATCAGTGGTCTGAGTGTTGTATTACTGTTGGTGCTTTAAAGAGATTACAATTAACCAGTAGCGTGGTTGTGCAAAAAAATTTTGAACTGTATGTACAAGACAGTGCTGGGGACAAATGAAGGTCCCCTTTTAGTTATGCACTCACCATTTTGATCACCACACACAACCCCTTGTCATTGTTCATATTTCACCAGCGCATCCACACACGTTTGTTCCCTGCGGATGTTCCTGAATGTTGACAGAACTGGCCAAGGTTACAATAGAATTTCTAAAGCACTCAAGGTTCCTATGAGCACAGTGGCCTCTATAATCCTTAAATGGAAGGGGTCTGGGACGACCACGACTCTTTCTTGACCCGGCTGTCCAGCCAATCTAAGCAATCGTGGGAGAAGAGCCTTGGTGAGAGAGAGAGGTAAATAAGAACCCCAAGATTACTGTGGCTGAGCTCCAAAGATGCAATAGGGAGATGGGAGAAAGTTCCACAAAGTAAACTATCTCTGCAGCCCTCCACCAGTTGGGGATTTATGGCAGAGTGTGCCGACGGAAGCCTCTCCTAAGTGCAAGACATATGAAAGCCCACATACAGTTTGCAAAAAAACACATGAAGGACTCCCAGACTATGAGAAATAAGATTCTTTGGTCTGATGAGACAAAGATTGAACTTTTTAGTGTTTATTGCAATCGGTATGTGTGGAGAAAACCAGGAACTGCACATCACCTGCCCAACAGTGAAACATGGTGGTGGCAGCATCATGCTATGAGGGTGTTTTTCTCACAACTCCCTACTGCATTTCTGGAGCTCAGACACAGTAATCTTTGGGTTCTTCTTTACCTCTCTCACCAAGGCTCTTCTCCCACAATTGCTTAGTTCGGCTGGACAGCCAGGTCAAGGAAGATTTGTGGTCATCCCAGACTCCTTCCATTTAAGGAATATGGAGGCCACTGTGCTCTTAGGAACCTTGAGTGCTGTAGAAATTCTTTTGTAACCTTGGCCAGATCTGTGCCTTGACACAATTCTGTCTCTGAGCTGTGAGGTCTTATATAGACATTTGTGTGCCTTTCCTAATCAAGTCCAATCAGGTTAATTAAACACAGCTGGACTCCAATGAAGGAGTAGAACCATCTCAAGGAGGATCAGAAAGAAATGGACAGCGTGTGAGTTATATGAGTGTCACAGAAAAGGGTCTGAATACTTATGACCATGTGATGTTTCTTGTTTAATAAATTATCAAAAATATCTACATTCCTGTTTTTGTTTTGTTTTTTTCTTTCAAGATATGGTGCAGAATGTACATTAATGAGCAAAAAAAAATGAACTTTTTTGATCTTACCAAATGGCTGCAATGAAACAAAGAGTGAAAAATTTAAAGGGGTCTAAATACTTTCTGTACCCACTGTATAATAGACTTATTCAAGTGCAATAATGAACTGTGAGCAGGGTATAAGACTCAAGTATGCTGATTAGGACTTGTTGTCATATAGGATCCTGTGGTGCTTAAATATGAAATGCAGGCGAGGTGCCAGATTGCAAATTCAGTGTCTAATTAAGGATTATGATCTCCTATGTGTTGAGTTAATGGTATAATAATTACCAGGTCATGTAAGTTAAAGGGAGACCATCCTAAGATTAATTGCATATCAATAGCATAACTGGCTGGGAGTGAGAATGGAATTTTAAGAAGCTGTCGCAGGTGATAGAGTTAAATAGAATGAATGACCTCAGAGGTTAGCCGAGTTTAGCAGAGTACAGCAGGCTTAGATCCGCTTGTATGCCAGGAAGTACATAAACACACCTGATGTGTGTGTTTCTGTAGAGAAAACCGATCCATGCGCACCTCCATTGTAAAGGTGTTTGGTATCGAGAAGTTGACTGGAGTTGTTGCTTTGTTTGAATAGAAATGTACTAGTCACTTGACACCGCTGACTACCAACTCTCTTTTAAACCGCTGTGTTAGTTTAGATTCACAAGAAATTGAATTCTCTGTTAGTTTAATTGGTGCCTGGGTAACACTTGTCTCTTGCCATTCAGGATAATTGGGGAGAGATTTTCTTTCATTTTCTTTTTTTTTTAAAAAAACAGCTTTACATCTCTGTAACCATTCTGTATTACCTGCCTGCTTTCCTGGTATATTGCTTGATTGAAGGAGCGCTAATCCCTCTAAATTAATATGCATAAAATTAATTTAAACAACATTTAAAAGTCTATGGGCGACCGAATTGAAGCATGTTGTGAATTGCTGCAGTGTGGTCTATAATTACAAAGCTGGTCGGGAGATGTGTTGAAGCAGTAAACAGCACTGCAACAATGCACAATATGGTTGAATGCAGACACCAGTTGAGTTCTATGACAGTGAGTTTATCACAAAGTGTTTTGTTGTAGTGTCAACCACATGTGGCAAATTTGCAACAAAACATCAGGTGTGGTACTAGCAAGGCCTCTTACTTAATCACTGTGCAGGTAAGCTTAGCAGGCTGCACTGATGAAAACAATGATTTTGTGTCCTGTGGCAGGGTAATTAGGCAAAGAAATCAATGAAACACATTTTACATAGGTCTAGTGTCCCATACCAACCAATCGGTAGTTAGCATTCACTGGTATAATGAAGTTAGAATTTTATAAAAGCCAAACTTTGATTGGTTCCTATGAGTTTCTCAACCTTAAAAAATAATTGCCCTCATTGAAGATTGTATGTGTACTGTATTGTATTTCAGAATTCTAGCTCCCCTATACCAGTTAATACTATTTAGGGCGAAATTTATTAAGCTCGAAAAAACCGTTTTGGCTTTTCTGAGCTTAATAGCGAGAATGCTCAGAGTGTTCTTGCGATTAAGCTCAGAAAAGCCGAAATGGGCTGTGCGTTCTCGCAGTAAGTATCGCGCGATTTGGTGGGTGTTACTTGCCGTGAGAAACTTTTTTTTCTATAAAATATGTCCATGGAAAGGGTAGCTGTACTGTTTAGCTACCCTTTCCATAGATATACTCTATAGAAAAGCCTTCTCACGGCAAGTATCGCACGCACCAAGTCTCGCGATACTTACCGCAAGAACATGCAGCCTGTTCTCCCAAACGCTCAGAGTGTTCTCTCGACTATTAAACTCAGAAAAGCGAAAATGAGCTTTTCCAAGTTTAATACATTTCGCCCTAAGTGCTGATTGGTTGCTATGGGTTGCTAGACCTCCATAGTTGATTGCCCCTTATGATGAATTCCCCTGTATATCTTTCCATAAAAAAAAAAAGATTTCTGTATCACTGTAGTCACCTAATCGCTGTTGTCTGTACAGTCGGTCACCTAATCGCTGTTGTCTGTACACTCGGTCACCTAATCGCTGTTGTCTGTACACTCGGTCACCTAATCGCTGTTGTCTGTACAGTCACTGAGCGAGAGAGAACTGCTGTGAGAAGCAGGCAAATCAGACAAAAATCATTGCAAAAGTTCTTTGAAACTGAAGTCAGTAATATTTTCAGTGCTTAATCCACTTTACTAAATAGTATACTTGTTTTAAGGCACAGGCCTAGTGATATCATCATCCCGACCAGCAATCCACCGGGGGCAGCTTTGTGTATATAAAACACAGAATAGCGGCTTATTCTAAACACTGGCATAGGAATTGTGGGCATTAAACCTGAAAGATGAAATATACTTTATAAACTATGAATTTTGATTACAAATTGATCGTAGCAACATTTTGGACAGATGTATTACACTAGAAACTGTATTCTCCTGAATTACTGACTTGAAATTGCTTGTATTACCTTTTAATAATGGATCGAATTTAAAATCGGTCATGACAAGGCTCAGAACTGAAACATCAACTCAATGTAAACCGTAATCGGAGAAAACAGACTTCCAGAATAGCGGTTTTGGATCCTATAAAATGAGAGGGGACAGACTTGTTGAAGCATCTGTTATTTTACAACATTAAAGTTCTTTTACATTTGTATTTAAGGTGCGGAGGATGAACTTCAGTCTCCCTCGGCTTGTCTTGTGGTCGGGAAAGTTGTGAAAGGAGGAACTGGACTGTTTGACCTTAAGCAACCTATGAAATAAAACCAGACATGGATGCCTAAATAATGTGATGAAGTAATATAAACTACAATAGGTTTTGCAGTGTAAAGGCCTATGGCTCTAGATCAGATTTTGGTCCTCATCTACTCATCTACTGTGGTTCTATC
>WMED01003455.1:0-22140 GCA_019650415.1 Pipa parva
AAAAGTTAAGTAGGAATATTGCGTTTAGCCGTGTAGCAGACTGCATTTTTGGATAATGTCTGTGCAGAAAATTTGGCAAGAAACATGAACAGTTTTTGTTTCTTTCAATGCCAAATCCCAGAATCCTTTTCTTTCCTTGTTGCATTTAAATAAGCTGTAGCTGTTTAAAAACTTGGGCAACGTCTGGGCCAAATGTAATTGAATTACAACATCTACTTTTGCTTTCAGATGCTATAAATTATTAACTATTGATACACTGCAATGAACTAGGCAGTTTGTGGAGCAAACTTGTTATCCTCCCATATTCATTCCATAATTTCACCAGCAATGTATACAGTATGTAATACAGTAATGTACACATTAAATGTACAGCAATGTATACAGTAATTAAAGAGATATATCTTTGCCTCACAACGACGACTCTTGCGCCATGTGGTTTTATGATTTTGATGGAAAGTTTCCGCCACTTTCTGAGCTTGCGTTCGGTAGTGAATTTCTGCCGTTTTTGACTGTCATTATTTTACCACTAGGAAAATAATAGCATCTCTGCTTCATGGTATAGATGCTATTCTATGGGAATCTCAGCAATAAATACAGATAAAATATCTTTTATGTGATGAGCTCATGTTTTGCAATGATTGCATTTACTGCATTTTCGGCTGCGAGGCCTGGATGGGAGAGATAAGAAGGGTTAGCTAGGAAAAAAACAAACAATACAACGTAACTTCTAAACTATTTTTATTTTTTTGTTTTTTCCCACATATTTTGCACTGTAATCACTTAGTCTAGAGACCCCCTTACCTTAAAACTACCTGGTGTATAATACATATTAACAATTTATTGGTGCTAGGTTTTTTTCAACACGTGAGTAAATGCATCTCAATTGTGGAACATAAGTCTTAAGCAGTGCTTTTTTTGTAAAAAAAATATTTGCCGGTACTGCTCCTAACGCAGCACTAACACAGCCAGCCACTGTCTGTCTGAATGACCTGATCAGTCATCAGATTTTCCGGTACGCCGTACTGGCTCGTACCACCGCAAAAAAAGCACTGGTCTTAAGTCTCCCATAAGTCTCCATACATTCCATAATAGACGCACAAGAGCCAATATTTGTTTTCGCAGCCTTCTGATATTTTAATATTTCTCTTCTAGTTTTGGTAGTTTTCAGGGAGTAGTCAAGACAATGCCCACCCCGCTAAAATCAAGGTTGACAGTAAAAGCACCCTGTGTATTATGATTCACAAGGTTGCCAAGTTAAAAAAATTTAATTACCCAGAAGTCTCTACTCCTTTTTTTAAGAGGCCTATTTGTGAACCATTACTTTGCGGCTCTTCCAATGTTTATTTTGCTAAATATATTTTGCTAAATATATTAGGGAAAAGGGGTGTATGGACACAGGGAGGGCTGGATTTTGGAAAATACTTGTTTTTGAGCAGCTTCTATTCCATGGAAAAACTGACATAGCTTTCTTCACATTCCCTGGATTTGGGGCACCTAAATTAAGACTGGAAGCTCTATGGCAGTGGTGGCAAGCCAAAAAGGTGACGTCGCTCACCAGTGCCGTCCCCCAAAGTGCCGGCGCTGATGAGTGACGTCATTGTGTCTGCATTGGGGAAAGAGCACTCCTTAGTGAGCGAGCACTCCTTCAGTGTAGGCTGCGGATCCGGCCTGAAAAGTGTCAGCTCGGTCCGGAACCTGCACTGAAGGTAGCGGTGTCAACAGTGCATGTGCCCACAGAGAGGGCTCTGCGTGCACTCTCTGGCATGCGTACCATAGGTTCACCATCCCTGATCTACGGGGTAGTATTAGTGTCTTAAAATGTTTAACTTTAGGCTTGAACCCTGCCACATGGGAAGAACGCTTTCCATTTCCAGTAAAGTAAGAAAACAGATGCATTGGAATTTGACCTGAAAAGGGCTACTGCCTCTGTTAAACAAATTATGTCTCATTTCATAAAGACAGAAATCTCTGTGCTACTTCGTATATTGTCTTGGTAACACTGAGGATGTTTAAAGGAAGGAATTTAGTGGCTAGGTCAATGTTTAGACTGTTGGCAGGTAAAACTGTTTTTGTGTGTGTGTGTGAATGTAATTATTAATAACAGTTTGATTAGAAGTCACATGGTACATGCGTGTGCTTCCAAACATGTTGGTTAGATGACAATAGCAGTCTATTGTTTAGTTGTGCGACTGTCATTAGCTGGTGTATTCTTCACATTGCAGAATTTCCTGAATACCAGAATATGGGCAAGTAGCGAATTCACATCTTTATGTGACAATTTGGACATTAGCCAATAACTCCCAGTGAGTTCTATGAGAGGTAGTTGGAGATCTGTCTGTAGAACCCCTTGGGAATGCTTCTTTGTACATATGAACATAAGGTCAGACTCAGATGTACCTGGACTTACCAAGACTATGTACTTAATCGCTTATTAGATATGTTACTGTGTGATATCCAAAATATCAATACCTTCCTGTTGATGGAAACCACTCTCTGCATGATGCTTTGTGGGTCAGAATGAAATATTCTGCAATGAATTAGTAGGGTACCTGCTAAGCTGAGTGCTGCTGTGCACTTACATAAACTATTACTTGTTTCCCAGCATAGCCCAGCCAACCAGTGGCCTCATTAGTCAGGGGAAGTTGTAATACATGTTTTTCCCAAATAAGCTGTCCTAGACTGGCATGGAATTTCAACCAGGATGGACTCTACAGGTAGAATCATCTATTACAGGGGTCGGCAAACTTTGGACAGAAGAGAGCCATTTCGCTCTCTCCTACACTGGGAAAATTGTTTTATGGAACCACAAGGGGGGAGGAGCACAAGCTCCTGATCACATGACCTGCCGATGTCCTATCAGAAGAAGTGTTGGAGGTCATGGGCAGGGCAAGGGAGATGCACTCAGAGCCACAACAAAGCAGCCAAAGAGCCAGAAGTGGCTCGGGAGGTGGAGTTTGCCTACCCCTGATCTATTCCAACTATCCAGAACCCCAGGGAAGCTGAGCAGTTAATAATGTTTGCGTTGTTTTATTTTTACTTGTGTCCCCTTAAACCACTATGTTATGTTTTAAATTTGCCAAAGAAGTTAATTTTTATTACGATATTATTAAATCTATATACCGGTAGAAGATTCATCCAGAACCATGTAAATGGTAAAAGTATGTCAGAATAATATCTCCCACAATCCTCAGATGGCCCTGTATTCCCAAAGGATTTTTAAACAGCAATTTAAAAATAATTAAATGTGGATCTCTGAGATGCTATCTCATTTGATGGTGTTTGGCTTTTGAAGCTTTAATTAATTTTTCTATACATCCTATTTGCCTTTTAAATTATCCAACAACCTGCTTGTCTGCATAAACAAGGAAAGATTAAACAAAAAAATAAGCTGTAACCCTTCTCTAGCCTTCTCTAGCGCCTGCAGAATCTGGCGGCATGGTTTTTAACCATGTTATCAAATATAGACTATCAAATAAAGGGGGTTATTTCATCCTTTAATTAACTTGTGACCATTCATATCAATTTTATCAATGTGTAACAAAGTCAATTGTTAATATTCTCTATTCAGTGTATTGTCACTACTATGGATGAACTGTCAGTTAATGATTTCTGAGCGTTGTTAGGTTAATAGTAGCTGAGGCACATGGTATGAATTCAAAAATAGTCATATTGCAATGAAGTAATGCCATCTTCACAAGGAACCTCTTAAAGTAGACAGTGCCACTATAACTATCTATTTTTTATATTAACAACTACATATTAGCATGCATGCATTAGAAAAAGTGCAGTGTCACCGTTGGTCAAAGGTATTGTCCATTGTAGAATAGTAGCATAAATTGTAGCTATTTTTTTTTCCAATTATTACAGTGGCAAACAATTCGTAGCTCGTGCGGGCATTTGGTTGCCACATTTTTTTTATACCTTTTCAGTAAAGTGTCACTAGAATCATAACGCGAACCTTGGTATGTCTTGGGGAATTGCCACTTTAACACATGATGAATACCTTAATTGTGCACAGATTTGCAGAGGGTGTGTGAATATGCGGCTGGCGTAAATTCTGTGAACTGAGCGAGAATTCACCACATTTTAGATGATCTTTACCAACTATGCAAAAATTTGTGGACTGATTCTAATAAACTAATCTACTTGTGGCTAAATCATGTATCCCTGGGGCAGTTTGGTGGTATTTCTATCAAATTCAGACGCTAGAGTCGCACGGTAGATCATCAGTTTTGTGAAGTGCTTTATAGATGTTTGTGCAGCTTTCTCTTTCTAGATTTGTGTGCCAAATAGCTTTGGAAAATGTAAATTCAAAACAACGTGATTAATCTGGATAACAAAGCTTTTACCATCTGGTAGGGCACAGTGATCCATTTTACCTTAACCTGCAACATTTATTGGAACAAGAGAAGCTTTAAAAATTTCCAAATTCCGTGTTATCAGGAGAAAGTTGCCCCCCCCCCCCAAGCATGTTATAGATGGGAGAGGGATCAGTGCACATTACCAGGAAATATTGTACAGCGCTGCGTAAATTTGTGGTGCTTTATAAATAAATTATACATACAGTACATAAAGTAAAAGCATCTAAAAGACTAGTTTTGCCAAGGGGCTTAAAGGAAAACTAAAGCATAGCCCTAAACAAGTATATGTCCTGTTTCATCTAGTGCCCGTTTCATTTAGAAATAAGTGCTGTTTTCTCCAATGATCCAGATGCCACTGGCAGTTACTGTCCATCCTTCTGGGCACCACCATGTGCCGAAGCACTGTTGCAGTCTTAAAGCAACAGTCCAGTCTCCAGCAGTAATTTACTGATCTGAATGGCATTGTTCTCTACATTTTTCCAGTTGGATTGGATATCCAGGTGGGCAGCAGTTCTGTGCGATGACACATCTGCAAGATTCTGATTTGTTATTCAGAATTCTGAAATCGTTCAGTGAAATCCCTGGTTCATGATTTCAAACTGAAGCTCTGAAGAGGGAATAGTTAACAGAGACAAGAAGCTGCAGTGCGAAATTGGCTGTAAATTAAAAAAAAAAAGATAGAAATGAGTAAATAATATATACTGCAAGAATAAACAAAAACATATATTGAACACAGACAAAAAGGCACATAAATGTTGATGTGGATTGCCAGGGAAAAAAACATTGATTTCTTTTTTTTAAACTTTACTAAGATTATAACATTTGAACAAACTATGTTTAGATAAGGTGAAGCTCTCATTTTACTCTACACTAATGTGTCATTATAATCTGTGATTTTTTTTTTTGTTTTTGACATGAATTTATTCATGTTCAAGTAGAAAAAGTATTAAAATTCCATCCCATTTGGGCACCAAGGCCCTTATTCACCAATGTGCGAAGTGAGCCACGATGTGTTCGACTCACTTCGCACATTGTGTTATGCGCATACTGATGTCCTGTGCGCGGACATCAGCATGCGCATTAAAGGGATTCCCCTCCCGGCGAGAGCACTCGAGTCTCCTCGCCAGGAGGGGAATCCCTTTAATGCGCATGCTGGTGTTCGCGCACAGGACATCAGCATGCGCATAATACAATGTGCGAAGTGAATCGAACACATCGCGGCTCACTTCGCACATTGGTGAATAAGGGCTCAAGTCTTAAAGGGGGGAATTCACCATAGTGCAAAGTGAGGTCCGAATCCTTCGGCTCACTTCGCACTATGGTGAATTCCCCCCTTTAGAGTTCTGAGCCTCTGTTTTAAAAATTGTAACCAGATTATGCTGTGAGACTGAGATGATGTCCATGACAAGCAGCCTTAGAACTCTATACCTAGACAATAAATTTGGCAAACGAAAATGTTTCTTAAAAAAAAATGAGGAAGTGCAAGAACATGTTAATGTTTTACAGCTGTGAAATGGAAACTATCATTGTCTGGATAAATATCTCTTAAGGCTGGACAGTTATTTATTATTCATAAGGTCCCACTTATTTATTTATTTATTTATTTGAAACGTTTCTACAGATGAGGCCCCACTGTTTTATAATTTAAGGGCACTCGCCTAGCTTTTTACTATGTGATATAAAAGAAATATCAACCAAACTTACAAGCATTTATTATTCAATTATTATGATTAAGATTGTACTTTACACATCATGTTTATGAATACCCTTTTATTTTGTGTCCCACAATCTCCTGTAACCCACATGTTACAGAATAATGGGGTTATTTGGTAAAGTCCGAATTGTTGCGTATAGGTGTGAATTTGCCAGTTAAAGACAGACGCAATAGACTGCTACTATTGCAGCCTCGTCTTTATAATGAGAATATTTTCGCAGTCGCAAGTTGCGACTTTACACTGGGAGAATTGTCGCTGTCGTGGATTTGCTAAGGGAATCCGCTATTTGAGAATTTGACAGTCGAATTCTCACTTTAGTGAATAACCTCCTAAGTATATTCATCAGCTAATTTAGAACACAATGGGAACTTATATGCTTTAATGATTTCTAGTAATTCATAGCAAACCAACCAGCAGTTAGCATTTAGTGCTACAGAGGTGCTATATTAATGAAAGTTAGCATCTGATTGGTTACTATGCAGCGTTAGTAGTCCTCAATAAACAATTACCCCTGTAGAAGATATCCCCTTAATTATTTTATGTACTTAGAGTGTTACTTAGATTCACTGATTTTTGGACATTTAGGTGTTTATTCATAAAAGTCCAAATAGACACTTAAAGCTCAGAATTAAAATTTATTCGCCACTTCCACATAGTAGCCAATTCTCAACTATTAGAGCATAGTGTGACCCCAAGTAACGAGAATACATTTTAACAGTCAAACTCTAATTTTTATGAATAAGCCCCGAAATTCGGCTCAGGGTTGGCTTTCTAACATAAAAGTCGTATTATATTATGTATGCTATTTCCAATGTCTAAACCAGGGGTCGGCAACCTATGGCTCTTGGGATGTCCAAATCTGGCTCTTTCACTGTGTGCCGACAAGTGCTGTACAGAGAGAGCTCTCTCAGCACTTCCGGATTGCTAGCCAATTCGGAGTCTCTGACGTCACCGGCTTCCGGGTTGCTAGCCTATCAGGAGCCGCTGACGTCACCGCGAGTCCAGATTGCTAGCCAATCCGCAGCCGCATGTGACGTCAGCAACTCCGGATTCAAAAGGGCTGAGGGAGCCGCACATATATGGCTCCCTCAGCCCAAAAGGTTGCTGACCCCTGGTCTAAACAGTATTTTGTAGAGTAAGGGAACACAGCAACTCTGCATGGCCTTGCTAAGAATCACCCCTGTTTCAGTGGCATGCCTACTTAGATTGTAGCAGTAGCGATGGCGCCTGGGCTCGATGCTCCTGGGGGCCCAACCACCACAGCTGCAACCCCTGTAGTGTATCACTGGGAATGGGGGCCCCAGTGCCATTTGTGCACTGTCCCAGGAGAGTTATGCCCCTGCCCTACTTAGATTTATTTACAATTAAAGGTACAAAATGAAACCACTGCAGCATTCCATAACAACTAGTGAGCAGCTTTAATCAGTCCAGTATAAGAATAAAAGTATGTTTACTGCATTAGTGCCTTTTTGCACCAAAGTTCTTAAGCGAATCCACTTATTACAAACTGGAATGTTTTTGTTTTTTTTTTACTAACAGGAAATGATTTGTGTTGCACAGTAAATAAAACTATGGTCACATTTACTATTTAATCACTTAGAGTAAATCACATGATTAACATAGGTTCTCCTTTCCAGCTCAGGAAATTATTTTCAAATGTTGTCAGCTAAATTTTGGTGTGTTTTCCAAGCATGAAAAAAAATGATTACCCACACTTTAAACCACTGGTATGAAGGTAAGTTTAAATGCTTTCTTGTGTCCTAGATCTAAATGAAGAGCAGCATCTGACTGACCGGTAACAGTTCTAACTTGTAAATCAGGGCCTCAAAAGATGGGAAAGCTTTGAACTTTATTTCAGCTGAATCTGGAGCTGGTGATAACAGTATTGCTCAAATGTTGCACTCAGTGTTTGCATAATATTAAGCAAAACAAGCTGACGGCATGTGAGGGACCCTAATTGCAAACGGCTGAGATCAGAATTTATTGGCAGTTCTTTTTTTTTCTCATCAAATTCCAAGGTTCAGAAACCTCTGTAAAACAGCTGTAATAGAATTGTAAAAGAGATCTTGCGCTTAGCTGTTGAGTTGTGAAAGTATGCATCCCAAAATGCAATTCATGACTTTGTTTCCGTGTCCAAAAAAAAAACTGGGCAATCTTGATTTTCTAGAGATCATAACAGAGCTGTTTGTTACTCATCACTTGCAGAAATACCACCCCAGTTAAAACTGTTTGGGTTTTAGGCTTGTTGTCCTGATGTCTCACCTCTGTTTTATTGAATGCTGACCTACATGGTTTTTCTAATATCGTTTTTGATCAAGTAAAATATTTATGAATGTATAAAATATTTATAAAAAAAAAAAAAAAATTGTCCATAACTTCAAACTTTGTCTTCATTCAAAACATAATGTATATTTTATGGTTAAAGTAAGTTAACATTGAACACAGTTATACTCCCATTATATGTATGTGTTCATAATAATGGAAGTCCGTTTCTTACTCGTGCATGGTTCTCTATTTATTAGTCACCAGAAGGCATTTCATTATGTAAAGAGTCAGAGGTTTAAGGTCAGAGCCCCTAGTCATTGTATAATAGTACTTGGTAGCTTTGTAGAGAGCAGCAATGGTGAACATATGACATGTGTGCTGTTGCCACCACTGCCTTCAGAGCAGGCCGTGGACCTGGCCTGACAGTTTTCAGGTTGGATCTACGCTGAAGGAGCACTTGCTCGCTGGGGAGCGCTCCTTCTCTGACTCAGGCGCGCTCCTCTCCCAACACAGGGGTGATGACATCCCTCACCAGCGCTGGCATTTTGGGGGAAGGCGCTGTTGAATGACGTCACCTTTTTGACACTTGAAAAAAATATATTTGTTATATATTATTATTTGTAGTGCTTTGGTTGCCTGTATTGTCACCAAAGAATACCTGTATAATTTACAGCAATTGTTTTTACATGAATTTATTTCTAGCTGATGCTGGCACCTGGTTGCCACCTTTTTTCCCAGTTCTCCCCCCAAAACCTTGTGTGTGGATATGGCACAATAAAATTAATCATTTTCGCCTTCTGGAACTAATAGGGTGGTGTGACCTATTGAGTGTTCCTTTTGGCTACAAACAATCTCCTTTTTGCAATTCCACCTTTGGAGTGAAATGTCACCAACAGGAACCATACTATATGTCCTTTAATACTGCTTTTATTTGGCAATGTCAAATTAGTATATTCACACCAGCACATGATAGGAATAGGAATAATTATTATTACATGAATTGAATATGAATTTGCAGTGGACAGATGCAAAGTAGTGCATTAATACACAGTCGGTTGGTTTATGAAGTGTCTGTTGCAAAATCACACATCTTCAGGATAATTGCACTTTGATAAATGTGACCCATAATCTGAATCTTGAAGGTCACTTGGAGCGTAGCATTTCTTTAAACATGGAGTAGTGAGACCAAACACTGGAGCTGCCAGGCAAAGCAATGCAAAAGCAAACCTGAAGATGCTCCAGCAGGCTGGACTGAAGAGCTGACAATTAAGGGTCCACAGGAGAAGCTAAAGCTGATAAGAAGAAAAAAAAAGTCCTGAGAAGGCATAAATGGCAGTTCAAACAGTGTAACATCAAAAGCAGTACAGGAACTGACATAGACACTAGAGCACTGTGTAGCAATACTCTTCCCATTTTGAATTTGGTGCCACTGATGTCATGCGTGACGGTAGCTCCGGATTGATGAGACAACCTGGAAGCCCTGGAGAGCATTGGCATGAGTGGCACTCTTAGTGCAGCACTGCTTGTGACAAGTACAAAGATCAAATATAGACCACATAGCAAATTCTGTACTGCCCCCACTACTGCTGTAACTGTGGAGGAAGCTACATATTTTTTTTAGCAGTTTAGGGCCATCTCTTGGTCTGTTGCTGCCATGGGACCTTCAGCAGCTGCCTCCCCTGGTTCTGTGTTATGTATGCCTCTGTCTGAAAGGCTTTTGGAACTATAATAAAGCATTCATTACATTATTTTGTCAACTCCTTTTCCTGTGTGTATAGATCACCTGCAGTAGAAACTGAATCATGTTTCTAAGGCCCAATCTGTTTTAATGTTGTATGGTTGTCCAAGCTGGGGGGCTGGAAGTAAAATCTTTCAGATAAAGGGTCTAATAATAGAAATAGACTGAGGGGGTTAATCACTAAAGTTCAAATTGTTGCATATAGGTGTGAATTCGCCAGCTAAAGACAGTCGCAATAGACTGCTACTGTTGCAGTCGTATCTTTATAATGAGAATATTGTCGCAGTCACGACCTTACAACGGGGAAATTGTCGCAGTCGTGGATTTGCTATGGGAATCCGCTGTTTGAGAAATCGACAGTCGAATTCACATCTTAGTGAATAACCCCCTCTGGCGAAATTTATTAAGCTCGGAAAAGCCATTTCGGCTTTTCTGAGTTTAATCGGTAGAACAGTCTGAAGTTTCTCACAGTAAGTATCGTGAGATTTGCCTCGATCGATACTCTCAGTGAGAAAATTTTTTTTATTGAGTATATCCATGGAAAGGGTAGCCATACAGTATAGCTACCTTTTGATGGATATATCAAATAAAAAAAGTTTCTCACGGCAAGTATCGTTTGAGGCAAATTTTTGCGATACTTACCGTGAGAAACTTCAAATTGTTCTCCCAAATTATTAAACTCGGAAAAGCGAAAACGGCTTTTCTGAGTTTAATAAATCTCGCCCCAGCTGGGCGAGAGTCTTTTCCCCTCGTATGCAAACGCCACAAAGTAAAATAGCTTTTGGAAATACAGGTTAATCAGTTGTTAGTGCTAATCTACTTTAATAAACATCAAAAAGTATTTCAGAAGTAAAGTAAACTTTTTTTTTTATACTTTACTGTTACTCCTATCGGTATATGTGTGCGTGTATTACCTTCCACCCCTAACTTAACCTGGGGTAAGGGCCCAGTTCTAAAAACTATGTTGCTGCCCATTCTAGGACCCCACCCCACCACCTTCACCACCACCACCACCACCACCTAATACCTGCATATGAGATAAGCTGTTTGAGTAGGGAACCTCATCCTAAAATAGAATCATAATTAACTGCTCAGATGTCCTCTTCTCTAACCCATGAAATAGACCTGGATGGACCTATGTTGTCTCTGGCCCTATTGATTTGCTTTCGTTCACAGCATAATCCATATTTTTTTTCTTTTATAAATATCTTCCAGTAAGTAGGTTGCACCCGAGTGAAATATGCCTAAAATGGATTACAGAAAATGTTCTTCAGAATGAGAAAGTTATAAAAGAGCAATCGACCCCTGATGGCTGACTGGTTTCTTCCACTGCCTGGTTAGAACAAGCAGTCTGGCTAGTGTAAATGGCTTTTACTGTAAATCTAAGTACAGTTGTGCATTGTTTCCAGACACCTCTGTTCCAGACCAGATCAGTGGATCGTGTCTCTTGCCAAAAGTGTTAAAGAAATAAATGTATTAAAACAGCAAAAATGAAACCCATAACTATGGCAACAAGGCAATGTTATGATTGTAACTATAAGCAGTAATGTAGAGCAGGAAATCGCACAGGTTAGGGACTAGGTCAGGGGATTGCAGGATTTGGTGGTCTGGCTAATGTTTCTGTGTGTGTGACAGTAGAATATATATGGGCACTAAAAAGTATTGGATAACCACAACAATTTTTAATAATAAAATGTTCACAAGTTGCTTGCTCTGTCTAAGTTGCTGAGTGACAAGTGTCCCATTTTCTACTTTTACCCATCGTTTCTCTTTCATTTTGCTTTTGTTTGATGTCTATTTGAAATGATGCAGTTTATTAAGGATCTGAAGGGACCTGAATTATGTATCTATAGCGCCACCAAAGCAAACACTGCTTTACATGCACAGATTTTGTAAAAGTCAGCCAAGTACAGTAAGAACAGTGAATTAAAAAAAATATATATATGGGAGGTTCAAGTCCATCCATGTCCATTTTATTGGACAATCCAGTTATTTTGGGACCTGCCCCTGGTCCTAATGCCGAGTTGTTGTCCCTAAGTCCTAGTCCCCCAAGTTGCGTACCTGATGGCTGGACTGATCACCAGCACACAGCCATTCAACAGAAAATAGGTGGTGTACCTACCAGGACTGCTGGTAACTGCCAATGACAATACTGCAAAAAAGTGCTTTTGGCACTGAACACCGATTATAAATGGATAAACATTAGTAGGCTCTGATTATGTTGTATTTTGTTGGGCCTATGTTGTGCAGTGCAAGGATCTGTGCTTCTGTTGTGTACTTGAATAGAGGGCTATTATGTTTTATAACTTGTATTAACTATGTGAGGCCTGAGTGTCAGCCATAATTAGATCTGAGGGCCAATGTGAAAGGTGTAAGAACCCCTGATGTATAAAAGGACAAATAACAGCAGAAAGTGAAACATTTCGATTTGGATTGGCATTGCAATCATTGTTACATACTACTTGTAAAAATGTTGTCTTTGAAATGTGATTCCTGTTTTTTTTTATTGCTTTGGGTTTGCTTTTAGCTTTGCTTATTGTAGCCATTGTTTATCTGTTGTATAAACGCCCATCTATTGCATTAGTTTTCAGTACAGTTTTATATCATGCATATTCCTGAAGTGCCCCCAGAAAGCCCGACAGAGTGAAATTAAATGTAATTTTTAAAAACAACTGGCACTCTCTAATAGGGTTAAATTTAATAAACTCAAAAATATTACTGTATTTGATATCACGATATTGATAATTTTGACATGATATAGAAGAGTAATTTATACAAAGATAAAGGGGGCTATTCACTAAAGTCCAAAGTGTTGCGTATAGGTGCGAATTCCCCAGATAAAGACAGTCGCGTTTTTATAATGAGAATATTGTTGCAGTCGCGACTTTATTATGGGAAAATTGTCACAATATTAACTTTAAAAAATTGTTGCGACTTTACAATGGGGAAATTGTAGCAGATTTACTATGAGGATTCACTGTTTGCGAATTCGACAGTCAAATTCGCACCTTAGTGAATAACCCCCAAAATGCTTTCACCACAATGTCGAAAAATCGATTGAAACTTTACAATCTATTTGTTTCTATGGAAAATCTGTAATATCGATCATTTCAATGGAAAAAATTCGATATTGCAATATCGGAATTTCGATTGCGACTTTTCAATAATTTTCTAATTTTTTTTATTGAATTTTTCAATTGAAAGGTTAAAAATAGCCTTTTCAACTTTAATAAATTTGGCTCTTTTTTTCAGAAGATTGAACATACAGTATGTATAAAGCCATCTGCGGCATTCGTTGCCTTTACTATTCCTTTAAGCACAGTTTTGTACAAACCCCTAAGGGTCACCACCATCCCTTTTCCTGAACATCAAAATCCTATCAGTAACACCAAAGCACAATCTCTAAGGAAATAAGTGTTATGCATTTATATTTAGCTGGATATATATATATATATATATATATATATATATATATATATATATATATATATATATATATATATTTTTTTTTTTAACAGACTTTCTCGCGCACAACCAGAGAATCACACATTGCTGTTTATCCAGAGAGAACAACATTTTAAATATGTTACATTTATTTTTACTCATCTTTATAAATGTGCCCTGTTAAAACAGTTAAATCCCCCATTGACTCTGGTGGATTTATAAAGTGTGATTTCTACATTTAGTAGAATTGTTATAACCTGATCATTGCCATGATGATTTTTGTATTTGTGCTATGGCCTTGGATTTTGCAGAAGGACAGTGAATCAGCTAGGCTTTTATAATGCGGACAGTGTTCCTCCTGCTATCTGCCTGGAACGGATTTTGTGGGGGCTTTCTTGCTTACTACCAAAGATTCTTAATGCACTAGAGCAGACATGGAGAGAGACCTGAGAATTCTTAATATTTCTGAAACTGAAAACCTATGATATCGTTAAGATAAAGCCGTTATGGCAAATTTGCCTGGCTGCAATATGTGGTTTCTTAAAATACGTGAATTAACAGTAAATGTGTTAATTTGTGCGTAATGCAGGGCTAGAGGTGTGAGAAAATATTTCTACAACACATATCATGATTATTTTAGGTGTTGTTTCCCATAGTGACCTAGGAACTTTTACTGCCGGTCCAACCTGTAGAAATGTGCCTACTGTGTTTCCCCAAAAATAAGACAGCTCCTAAAGACGCACTAGGCCTTATTTTGGGGGGAAGTATTATATTTGGGACACGGTACTGGTACGATATATTTCTCATACTTTACTGCAGCTAGGTCTTATTTTCAGGGAAGGCCTTATATTTCTAAGCTGGGAAAAATTGCACTAGGTCTTATTTTCGGGGGATGTCTTATTTTTGGGACACGGTACTGGTACGGTATATTTCTCATACTTTACAGCAGCTAGGTTTTATTTTGGGGGGAAGTATTATATTTGGGACACGGTACTGGTACGGTATATTTCTCATGCTTTACAGCAGCTAGGTTTTATTTTCGGGGGAGGTATTATATTTGGGACACGGTACTGGTACGGTATATTTCTCATACTTTACTGCAGCTAGGTCTTATTTTCAGGGAAGGCCTTATATTTCTAAGCTGGGAAAAATTGCACTAGGTCTTATTTTCGGGGAATGTCTTATTTTCAGGGAAACAGGGTAGCTGCATCTGTTTTTATGTGAGGTTTGCTTAATGGCCGTCAATACTAGACAGTTAATCAGTATCCTTAAATTTCCCTACCCCAATTTGATTGTGCCAATTTTATAAGGAATGCGGGAAAGAATTTATATTACTTTCTAATATGCTTCACAGAGCTAACATTTGATTCTCCTGAGTGCTCTGCAATGCTTATATGTAATGCTCAGTAGCTACAGCTTAACCTTTAACTATAGATTTACGATGTGCCAGGGTCTTGTCTTCCAACAACACTTGAGGATAGGAGGAGTGACTTATTGGGTTTATTTACAGAGGTGTGTGTGTGTGTGTGTGGGGGTGTGTGTGTGTGTGTGTGTAAGGGTCTGGGGGTTCCAGTAGGCCCATTCTGTTTCTTTATTCATCCAGGCCAGCCTATTTCAAATAATAGACTTTTTATTTGGAGTTGTCAAATTCCAACTGGCAAACTGTAAACACCCCATTCGCCTTTTTGGCTAGTGCTACACTGGGCATTTAATTGCAACAGAACCTCCTGAGCAACTCCTCCTCAATGAAGAGTAAAACTTCATTTTGACATAGATGATGTTTAGCAGTAACTGTCTATGTTAGAATGCACCAGCAGTTTTCAGGTAAGATAATAAGGAGTTGATTCAGGTGTTTTGTTATTGCAATGGCACAGACAAGAGAGTACAGGTGATACCTTTTATTGGCTAACGAAATAGATGGTATATGCAAGCTTTTGAGGCTCCTAAGGCCTCTTCATCAGCCTTAGGAGCCTCGAAAGCTTGCATTTACCATCTATTTCGTTAGCCAATAAAAGGTATCACCTGTACTCTCTTGGCTTTGTTTAAATCTATGGCTAACACGGTGCACAACTCTACTGTCATTGCAATGGAAAACACCCAGTGTAGAATTGACCTTAATGTGTGTCTGAAAGCTTCTGTGAAAGTTCCTTCAGCTGTTGCTTGGTGCCACAGTGATCTGAACTGATCCGATTTTTAGCACTAAGAATACAAACCCCCTGATTTAAAAGACTGGAGCTCCCTCCTTGGTATTCCCAGGCATCCAGTTGATTCTCTGATTGGGGAACGTAGTAATGACTGCTTCTCCAGAGTGCCTATATACCCTTGCTGAGACACATTTGAATTATTATATTTGTGGACACAACATTTCAGAAAACTACTGCTCACTTTCCGAGACGCTCGTTACCAGGATCTCCTGCATGATTTTAGTTGAACCGTCAGATACCATTGAATATGATATGTGTTTTCTAGAGATATTTGCTGCAGATTGGGAAGCGTAGAGAATGCATTCACTGGGAAAAGCTAAAAAAAAAAACCCTGCTCATTTGCAGCTTGGTAAATTGGAGAAGCTGTTCTATGATTGTTTTAATTAAAGGGTGAATTGCAAAAAATGAACAACAAAATCTGCCTATTAATGGGAAATAGCTTGAAGAGCCTCCAGTTTTGCTTTATAGTATTGCTGACTTGGATCTGTCAGACAAGCAGTTTACAGCTATTGGCTACATAGACCTTCTGCTGTTCTAATGTGAGATCGAAAATTTCCTGATTCCACCACTTGTTTTGTGTTATGTTAATCAGCCTTAGGAACAAATGAGAAGTTTGCCAAAGCCCTTAGCTCTACACACTTGTGTTTTAGGGTTTGTTAATACACAGCAGATGTGCCATGATTATTTATGGTATGTTTTACAACGGGTATGCTGGCTGACAACTTAATGGTGCTCCCTCAATATATTGTTTTGCATATTAAAAGGTATCATGTGGGTGATTATGTTCTATTAACTCTTTATTTGCCTGCGGGTATGTATTCTATCCTCTTACATTGTAAACAAAGTGCTCATTTCTGCCATGGTGGCTTATATTTTCTTGAAGAGCTATTAAATCATGGTTTAAATGACCAAAGTAATGAATTCTGCTTTCCAATGGTATTATTTTTCATTAAAGCAAAAAGAATAGATCAATAAATACAACCTGTTTAATGTTTGTTTAAATATATATTTTTTGCATTTATTTAGTATAAGGGCAGTAAACATGGTTTGATTTTGCCTTCAATTTTATTTCTGAGGTGATTTAAATCTCACACACACACACAAACACACACACACAAACACACACACACCTATTTTCTTTTTCTTTATAATAAAATCATACATATTTATATACTTGCTACAGGTGTCAAAAGTGGAAAGGGTGGGGCTTAACATACAAGGCTCATAATCTCTCCTTGCACTTTGGAAGTATGACTAAATTATTAGCTCTTCTCCCACAGTGAGGTTACAGATTTCAGGTGGAGGATACAGAGCGAAAACAGTCACACTGTAGGAAATGATATAATTTGTATTCTTTATCATTTTAATTTATTCCTACAAGGTACTAGTAAAATATATCTTTGAAGTTGAATTTTTGATTTGTGTTATTATGAGTTTGTTTTCCTTGTAGCTGATGCTATATTTTATCTGTTAATTTAAAAAAAAAAAACCTCTCCTAATTCTGTTTCGTTTGGAACTTTGTATCATACATATTGATGGAGTGCCCCACAATACACATACATAGACATAGCAATTTCTCCAGTTAATACATATGGGGCAGCAACTGACAAATAACAATTCGGGGCTTTAGGAATTCTTGTGAACATGAAATTAAGTAGTTTATTTGTAACAGATCAGCACTTATAGAATAGCAGGTGAACTAGAATAACTTTATACAGGTACTTAAATATTACACTCAGTGTCAGGCATGTGACTTTCACATCAGAATAATGTTTATTGTAGTCACTGGTCAGGTATTCTTTGGAAAGGGATTGCTCACTATAGCAATCTCTGAAAAGGCCTAGCTCTAGGGCTATTGCCTATACCTGGACTGAGATGCCTTACAAAAGCACACTCCTGGGAGTACTAAACCCTCTCTCTCCTGGATGGAGCTCAAGACTGCCCTGCTAGTTAGCATAACTGTGTCCTCACTCATAGATTTAGCTATGACTGAGCTCCTGTTTCTAGCTAGACTTAAAGAGTCTCGTCCCTTCCCTCACTGATAGAGGAACTGACCTGTTCTTACATTGCCCCTCCAGGAACAACCTTTCCTTCCTTAGGCCTTAGGATACAGTTACATACAATTGAAACACTAGATTACTAGTGAAATCTACTGGCTGAAGTTAGCAGCTGCACGATTTGCTATTAAAACAGATTGCAAAACACAACTGCAGATATATTCCAATGAAAAAACTTGTAATTTCCTACACTTGCATGTGCATGTATATGTGTGTATATACAGTATGTGTGTGTGTGTGTGTGTGTATATATATATATATAAATATTATGTATGCTTGATGATACCTTTTTGTATTGGTCTGACATTCAGTTAATCAGATTAGTTAGTTGGACATTAGACTGTAACCTGGTGAAGGGAGGGAGAACAGACCTCTCAAAAGCTCATCTAAATATATATATATATATTATTATAAATGAAAATTGCAAATTGTTCCTCTGATGAGCTTAATTAAAACTTATCAACCATGGACTGTATGGGCAGTATCAGTCAAGTTGTACAGCCTTCACATGAATGTTTGCAGTTGCAATGCCTGAAGTGTGCTAGTATTAAATCACATCTAACTGATCTCTTAAAATTCCTTTGTGGACAAGATAGGTATAAACAGGGACATAAGGTTGGACCAACTAGTAGATACAAGCTAAAGTTGCAGCATACTACAGATGTCATTTAAGTCAGAAACCCACAAACGGATTACATTATATGAATGCTAAGTGTGAGAGTCATACACAACAATTTAGTCTATTTGCTTGATTAGATCACACCATAAACAGTATTGGGAAAGAGGCCTTATTATAGTGAAGGAGTTACTTGTACACTGAAGCTATTCTAGATCTGCAGTAATATAGACAGCCAGTCTCCTTGAAACAGCAGATGATTCAGCTAATCAATTTATATTTCTCATTTCAGCTTTGGAAACAGTGATGCCATAGAACCGACCCCACTCTTCACAGTGAGTTTTTTTTTCTTCTCGTCTTTAATATTCCTTGACACACTGATCTAATGATGTTTGTATTTTTTTTTTTTGTGATTGGTATTATGGGAAAATAATCAGTAGAAGTTTGTCTTTTAGTTGAGATAAAAAGTATAAATAAATCTTACCTTCCGTGCGACTTTAATTTAGTGATCTTTGTGATTACACTTGGCAGTAAAATAGTTTTCGCAAAATGTAATTTTTTTTTTAAACTGATACTGACACACCCAAATCAAAGGGCAGATCTTTTAGAAACATAATACAGCTGTTCTGAGTAATATTTTGTATTACAAACACACAAATGAAAATTATGATGGTTACATCACCAGCCAGGTTAACTTAAAGTGCACCTTTCACCTCAAAGCTCTAAAACTAATTTAAAACTAAAACTATTTAGAACCTAAAACTAATTTAGGTTCTGCTAATGAAATAAACCTTTTTGTAAATATATCTGTATTTTTAAAAATGTACTTTTATACAGAGTTTCTCTCTGTCATCTTCCCTGTCAGCCCTGACTTTTCTTTGAGTTGGGTTGGGTGGGGCTAAATCAGCAGTTCTCAACCTTTTTCGCCGGCGACCCCATGCGCTGACGTCACCACGCCGCGACGTGATGACGTTTTGGCCGAACGTCATCACGTACACGCGTCACGTGGTGATGTTCGGCCGAAACGTCATCACGTACGCGCGTCATGTGGTGATGTTTGGCCAAAACGCATCACGTCGCGCATCACGTGGTGACGCTTGCAGCCGACGTCACCCGGCAGGAACCCTAATATTTAGTATTAGTTTTGAGGTGACAGGTACACTTTAAGCTAACATGGGAATTGTTTTCTGACGCATACCTCCTGACACTCACGGACACTTGCGTGAATCTTTTATATTTTGACACTAATTATAATAACCTAATGTTACACTTCGGTGCTGCAGATATTTTAGCTCTGTACCATGTATTTTTTCATAGGATGGAAGGTACAGCTTGGGTTTTTGCCAACTGAGTTTAAAATCAAGACATATGAAGCCTGAATGCTGATTAAAAACAAGTTTACAGGCTGCTGACTGCTCGTTTTTCAGTGAAAGCAATGTCAACCCTTGTAAAGGTTCCATGATGCTCCCTTTTAAACACATTAAAACCACATGCTGGACTGCTGACTAGTATTCCAACTGAACTGATCAGCACTGTGAGAAGTAAATTTCATATAGTTCTGCTACATCAAGGGATTATCTGGAAACCACATGTTTATGTTTATATAGCCTCGCTTTTAAATCCTTACTTCATAAGGTTCAATTGCAAACCGTTTGTTAGCATATACCCAGTGACTTGTCCTGACTTAATTGCTATCCATGCTAACAATGCAATGATGTGGATGGAAGACCCATAAAACCTCTGATTTTGATCAATTCAAAACCGCTAGTCTGTTTTACTGTGATCAAAAACCTATCCTCTACTGCAGCATTATCTTGCATGTGTTTTTTTCATTGTGCCTGTAATTAAATTGCTTTGTATATTTATACAATAAGTATTTATGAAGTATGATTCAGTTTATGTTTTGAGCTGATTGTTGTAAAGTGATTAGTTCAGTAGTTTCCCAGTTCCAAATGGGGGTTATTAGGGCTTGGGGTTGACAGGTACACCCAGAAGTGAAGAGAGGGGTTTGATTGGAAGACTAAAATACAATGAAAAAAAATTGGAGTCAGAAAGAGGTTTGTTCTTGCATTCATCTACCTGCTGCTGATGTTGTGTTATCTTGTATATGTATGTCTCCTCATTTAGATTGTAAGCTCTATGGATCAGGGACCTCAACCTCTCATTCAGTTCCAGGAAATCATATAGTGATATATCTTCATGACTTTGCTTGTAATTCACTTCCTTTGTACCATGTTAGCACTTCAGCATTCTGTATTCTAACAGTTCTATGTAGATAAAAAAAATACAAGTACAAAATACATATATAAATGTAAATGCTAACCAATAGTCTGAAAGAATAATGCAGGTGCATGCTGGGGCCTCACACACACTACACACCCAGGTCAGTAAAACATGGAAGTATGGATAATTAATGAAAATTCCTCCGACAGTATTTATTTATTGAGTAGGAACATAATTAGGAAAACATGTTGAAATCTGTCAGTTTGTAATTCGCAATATGATTTACAGTTTAGAATTATCTAGAAATTGTCAGCAGTGACTAATTCTTGTTGTTTGTTGGTAAATAATGGATGTAGGTGCAATAATGTTATTATTATATGTAACATTCTTGCACTGGATTAAATGTCATTGGACTAAACCTGCTAGACTGATTCTGCTAACCCTCTTGTTACAGTCATGTCCTTTTGGTTAATGTAAGAGGACTCAAATTGAGCAATGCACTTACAGCCTAATTCACCATTGTGCGAAGTGAGCTGCGAAGCCTTTGGCTCACTTCGCACATGGTGTTATGTGCCCGCTGATGTCCTGCACGCGGACATCAGCGAGCGCATTAAAAGAATTTCAGTCTCGGCGAGAGCACTCGCTGATGTCCACATGCAGGACTAATAATTGAGAAAAAATTCCGGCACTCCTTAGTAAAGTAGATAAAATAACTCCTTTTATTCGTACATTTTAAAAGCCAGTGTTTAAAATCAAAGAAAGCCATGCAGGACATGCAGGACATCAGCGGGTGCATAACACCATTTGCGAAGTGAGCCAAAGGCTTCGCAGCTCACTTCGCACAATGGTGAATTAGGCTGTTAGAGTTTAGTATGTGTATACCATGTGTTAGAAAGCATATTTTTGCCAATAAGTATCTTTTTAGCAATGACTTTCCAAGACAAGAAAAATAGCCTTCATTTGAAGGTTAGAGAATTGTCTCCAGTTTTTGAGCTGTACATCAGTCTTTGGAGTACACTGTCTACTAAACAGATTTTATTTGAGTTACACATTAGGCAGAAACCGAGAAAAATATATGCTAAAGGAATTATTTTGGTGGCATTATTTGTTTAGCTTTTATTTTTAACTTGTTGCCCCAGCCTTGATCACTGTATGACTTGGAATTATTTCTAATGAATATAATATATATCATACCACCCATTCAGCCAGATGGGGACAGCACCATTCCCTCCCCCAACAGTGATGTCACCAGTGCCGCTCACTGATTTTTGATTGGCTGGGCACACTGGTGATGTCACTACTTCTCTACCAACTTCACTCTAATTGGCTGAGCATCAGTGAATAGCCTGTTATTAGATACTGCTCTGGGGGTAGGATGGGAACTTTGTACTTGGGGATAGTGAACCAGGACCAGGGGACAGAACCAAAAAAACAGGACTGTCCCAATGAATCCGGGCTCCCTTGTTAGGCATGTATATATTTATTTCAATCAGCTCGTGCAAGTACCAAAAGAATGG
>WMED01003456.1:0-22139 GCA_019650415.1 Pipa parva
AAAAAAACCCAATTGAACACCAATGTTCCACCGTGAATAGTCCTTTCTCAGAAATACAGTTCAGATTTATAAAACAAAATATACCTTCCCCTCTCCAAGAATCTCTCTCCTTAGGGTCTCAAAGTGCAGTCCAGCCACAATTCTATAACAGGGTCTTTATCCACAGGTCTCTGTTTCTCTTAGAGCACCATCCACAGAACAGAGCTTCCTCATTAGCAACACCAACCCTTACCCAAAGGCTTTTCTCACCTGCCTTTTAAAACAGGTTTAATCTACAGCTGGAACTAATCTCAAGAACTGGGCTGTCCTCCAGCCATAGGAACGAATAGTGGGGGAAGCATACCTTCCATCATACAGCACACCGCTATAAACACTACAATACATACATACATACATTTAATTTATGCAGAGCTTTTCAGAGATAAACCATTTGTTTCAGTCCCTGCCCCCTCGAGCATATAATCTAGTTTTCCTACACAGATGCACTCACTCACACACATAAAAATCTGAATTGTCGCGTAAAGGTGTGAATTTGCCACTTTCCCATATTCGCGTATTCATCAAACTCTGTGATTTGGTGAATTTGCCTGCTAACGACAGTCACACACTACACAATAGATGGTTACTGTCACAATTTCGACTTCACTATGGGAATATTGTCATGACTTTACTATGGGAATCCGCTGTTTAGTGAACAAGGAGTAGAGAATCAAGGGGGTTATTCACTAAAGTCCAAATTATTGCATAAAGGTCCAAATTTGCCAGATAAAGACAGTCGCAATAGGCTGCTACTGTCGTAGTCGTGTCTTTATAATGAGAATATTGTCACAGTCGTGACTTTATTATGGGAAAATTGTCACAATCTTAACATTAAAAAATTGTTGCGACTTTACAATGGGGAAATTGTCGCGGATTTGCTATGGGAATCTGCTGTTTCCTAATTCGACAGTTGAATTCGCACCTAGTGAATAATCCCCCTGTGAGTGTAGCCACCCAAAATGATGCGAATTTACTTTGACGGTCAAATTTTCCCTTTGATAAATGACGCCCTATATATAGTCTAGGGACAATTTAGTCAGGCTTATTTAATGAGTCAGCTAGCACACAGCACAGCACAGCAGACAGGGTACAGCAGAAGCTGCTGCTGGCATTTGTCATTCTGCTGGAGTGTAACAGGGCACACCATTCAGTAGAAAAACATGATGGCTATGATGTCTATGATTAAATGTTGGTTCATAGCAAGAAACACGCAAGATGGCATTGTTTTAAATGATTTACCTGTCATGTTTTTTTTTTTTTACGCTGAATAAAAGTCACGATTTTAGAAGCCTGAAAGTGCCGGATATTTCTTTTTGACTGCATATTTCCTGAAGACGCTGAGGATCGTTTGTTCCTGAGCACCTGGGACTTCTAGCTTGTAACCACAGAGTTGGTATCAAACATCTATACATGGAAAACTAACCGCAGGTCAGATTGAAGCCGCTATTGTGTTTTTTCTTGACCATTGAAAGCAAAGCCTCACCAATCTCACGCAGCTGTATACACAAACACCATTATTTCATGAGAGATGATGACTTAAGTGGTACTATTGGCCAGGTGGTTAGAATCTTTCCTGAGTTTCCCACATCTAGCAATGCATGCTGTTTTATCTTTATAAGTCTCTGATACTGGACTCTTTTTTCTTTTAAACCTTAAAACAAAAGTTTCATTACTTAAATTATTTGCTGATGAATTTCTCTAGTAAACACAGCTTTCCTGTCTGTGTTGCAATGCACTGTGTATTCCAGTTTGACTCATTGCTAAAAAGGACCTCACACATCCACTGTAATTTGAAGAGCTGATAGATAGATAGATAGATAGAGAGATAGATAGATAGATAGATAGATAGATAGATAGATAGATAGATAGATAGATAGATAGAGAGATAGAGAGATAGATAGACAGATACAGATAGATAGATACAGATAGATAGATACAGATAGATAGATAGATAGATAGATAGATAGATAGATAGATAGATAGATATGGGATGGTTTGGCTATTTAACTTTTTATGAAGGGATTAATTCTGCAGAATTCCAGTACAAGGAGTTTTGATAAATCAAGGTAAGAGATTGGAATATGTTAATGAGCACCAATGTGCACCACCATGTGACCCACAATGCTGTGACATCACGTGCAAGCACCCCCACATGTGCAAGACATGTTGACATCACTGATGATGTCATGGTTGCGCATGACATGACACGCAACATGCTGATGTCACTTATGACATCACTACAAGGGGTATACAGCCTGAGCACATACCTATGTTGTATGCAAAATCAACTTTAAGGTATTTTGACATCTGTCTAATAGAAAAAACTTCAAAGAGTGCTGCTGTAAACTGAAAATATTTATTTATCCACAATGATTTATTTTGATAGATTAGAGTTTTGGCCAATTCTATGTAAATCGAGGAATCAAAATATGTACAGGGAAATTAAAATTAACAGTGAAACAGGACAAAACTAATCAAAAAGGTTGAAATGGTCTTAGTAAATATGCCCCAAAATTTTTAGACCTGGCTACACTCTCAAAGATATAAATAGTTAAAACAAAATGGCACTCGCAGGATTTACAAAGGTGAAAAAACGGAATTTCTTGCAACATTTGTTCAGACTTGTAACCTTTATCAAGTAAAATGTATATATGTGTGAATTAGTATATATAGGTGTATATGTGTGTTGGTATATATAGGTGTATAATGTGTGCATTAGTATATATAGGTGTACATGCATGCATTAGTATATACAGTATATGCATGTGTGTATTAGTATGTATAGGTGTATATGTGTATTAGTATATACAGTATAGGTGTATATGTCTGTATTAGTATATATAGGTGTGTATGTGTGTATTAGTATATATAGATATATATGTGTGCGATACTTGGTGATACCTTTTTTATTGGACAGTCAGTTTAGATAGTATGTTAGTCCACTAAAAAAAGTATCACCAAGTATTGCAATACTCATCTTTTTGCATCTGTGGACTAACATGAAGACTCCATCCTAACTTCTATATATATACACACACATATATAATAGATAAATTCAGCAAGCAGCAAAGTGAGCTACAATGCGTTTGGCTCACTTCGCAAATGGTAGTATGCACATGCTGATGTCCTGTATATGCACATACACAAACACCCATGTCTGAGAGATGAAGCGTTTCTAAATCAGAAAAGTGAATGCTTTGTTTATGGAGCAGCAAGATTGAGGAGCTCAAAACTTATTAATGGTGAGATCTCAGTGTTTTCAATGTTATTGTGTTCCAAATAATGACTAAAATTTTAACCAAAATATTACAGCATATCTTATACCCAGTGGAAAACTTCAGATAATGCTCAGATAATTCAAATGCGTTTTACTTCTTTGACTTTAAAAGGGTGTCAATTACTTACATACGGACTATTAAACATAGTTACATCCTAAAAGGGAGTGCCTAAATGAGAAGACCTGTCACGCTATAAAAATGGTGTCATCATAGCAGTGGGTGGAAAAAAGGTTTTAAATGGTTTGTGAAATTGCTTCTGTGTTTTTAAGTTGACCAAATTAACAAAGATGGTGTAGGTTATCTTTTGCGCATTAAACAGTGAATCAGCATTACTTAGAACAAAGTTCTGGATGATCCTCATCATGGATTTAGCTTAAACACAATAGATTTGTTGGCTCACTGCGCAGCATGAACTTGTATTGCTTTAGGTTTGTGGTATTTCTGCCTTTCCAATGTGATAACTTCATGGTCTGGGAATCCAGGGAAAGCCAGGGATGTAAGAAAGTCAGACAATTCCAGTCCAGCCCTATATCTAGGAGGGACACAGCTGGCTCATAAGATGAATAAGTTGTGGTTTTTCTCAATGGAATTCTATGTAAATATTCAGCAGCTGGACATATTCATTGGATTTATAGAACAGTCATATAAAAATAAGTTTCAGAGAAGCAAACGAGCAAACTTAAAATGCAGGGAGGTCAGCTGTATATGGAGGCTTATCTTCATTGTCAAGGTAGTTCCACTGAGTGAGATAACAATGAGTAATGATGAGTAAAACAGAATGTTTCTAAACACTTAGTTACATTCTCAAACATTTTATGTGCTCAAAAGTGAGATTTTTCCTGAACTGAAATTAATTTCCTAGGCCTGCCTGACTTTTGCCAAGCCGTTCCAATCCTAAATTTCTAGCCGGCATACCGGTTATCCCTGTCACTGACATTAAAATCAGTCAGATCCTGGATTTAAAATCTACTGTTCTTACCACTGCAGTCTGGGTATTCCACACACGGAAATCGGTGTCAGAGGAACCCACAGCACTTTTTAAAAATGTTTGAAAGTACAGCTCTGGGTGGAACTGTATAAATAATGTCATTAGATTATTATAAAAATAGTGATTTTGGCATCATAGCATTGTATTTAATGGGCAAATGATTTCACTCCATCTTGTTTTTAACAAAGGTTCAAACGACAGCTATTTCATTGGTAAATGGTCATTTGTTTCTTGGACATGATATATTTAGCACACTTATTTATATAGCACCATCATCTTCCGCAGCACATTACAGAGATTAACCATTTACATTGGTCCCTGAAACTACTCTACTTTGAGTTCCCTACAGCACCTCTATACAGTCATACACACAGACTATGGCCACCTTATGCAGGATCCAATTAACCTAGTACTTTGGATTGTAAAATAACATACAAACCCCATACAGATAATGTCTATCATCGATATATTTATATATTGTCCTGTATATAGATATTTATTTAATCTCACAACTTTTTCCTTAAGGGTTACATCAAAGTGCCTTACAGCATGGGATTATATTTAAAGTGAAGTAGACATCAGGCATTTACAATACCTGAATTAGGATCTGATCCATATTTCCTTAAATGCAAAACACCTCTGATATTTGGCAGCTTTTCCCCAGTTCATAAGAACAGAGAAACGGGATAGAAGTTATTTTTTTTGGTAATAGATGCTTTATTTGATTTAGTCCAATTTACTAGGAAAATAGAATTATACCTCCAGTACGTTGGCATAAGAATTATTATTGCACAGTAACTTTATTTTAAAACATACATTACATTGGTGGTCTTTGATCAGACTTCTTTCAGCTATGGGAAGGCCAAGTGATTGGTGGGGCATGTGTTCCTGATAAAGTACACAATTCATTCAAATCGAAAAAATGAGAACACACTTGTCTAAATCTGGAACAAATTTTCTTTGTGTTATTTTGTTGTGGGAAGTAAGAATAATACTTTTAGTCTTTTTTCACGTTGCTGGCTTTGCTCTTTACAAAGCCATTTTCAGGCACAACGAAGCTAATTTACTAATGTAGTGCTGATACTTATGTTTCGGTGGTAGTGAGGGGATGTTTACTGTTGCCAATTAAACAGTCTGTTTTCATTATGTCAAGGATTTCTCCCATCAATCCATGAAACGCTCTCATTAGTAGCCATTGTGCAGTTACTGGGTAGCTAGTAAATTTGTTTACAGTGGCTGCAAAGTTGAAGAATTGTGGAATAAAAATGCAGAAATGTCTGGAAACAAATGAGACAGGTTTGGTATACAACTGTTCTCTGTATATTAGGCAAGAAGCTCACATTGTCCAATGAAGATTTGATTGAGTCAAACACCTATTAGTCAGAATGGTAAATCTTGTATGTTGATAAAGCACTATTGTATTTTTATGTCAAAATACAACATACCACTATACCAATGAGAAGTCTGATCCATTATTGACTAAATGATCAAAGCAAGTACTTGCACAAATGGTGCTACTATGTGTAATGCCAAATTTGATAACAGTTGATATTGTATAAACTGATATCAGTTATTTTCTAATTCTCTGAGTCACGGGGTTGGTAGTGAAACACAGGAATACACTCATGGGGTACCATGGTACTGGGACACCACAGGAGAAGATATAGCCTACCCAAACCCTGTTACACATCTAGAGGACTGAAGGTGTACTGGAACAAGGAATCAGGAAACAGGGATGTGAAGCAGGAACTGATGGAAAGTGGATTCTCACACCACAGTGGGATTGGTGCAGGTTGTCAAGGAATCTAAGGAGCCTGAACCCCGGTAAGTGGGTATGGCCTTAGTGGCAAGGAGACTGCAAGGTTGTGGCCCTTGGATTAACCACCCCATCAGTGGCAGCTGGCTGAAACACTGAGGAATAACTGGCAGAGTCACAGGAACACTCAATCACATGGAGTGGAGTGTACCTTTAATGCACAGAGACCAGGAGCAGAACAACCAAACACACAGTAGCCAGGCAGAGATAATGCTGAAGAATGCTGAACATGTACAGAGATGCTGGGCTGCAGATCTGACAACCCCAAAGCTGCAACACATGCTTCAGGAGAAGCTGGGGATAGACAAGGCACAATAGAGAGCTAGAAACCACATAGAACATCAGCACAGTGCATGTTTAGACCACGCTTGAGTGTTGTGGCTAGACAGTGCTCCGTATTGTAATTACCTGCCACTAATGTCAGTGGCACCAGATTGGCCAGCAACTTGAAGCACTGGGTTACTTAACGACCCAGAGCTAACGACTTCACAGGGGTAGCCGGCACACAAACAGCAACTGCATTTTCTTGTTTAAGCCTAACTATACATGCAAATCAGTGTTTCCACATCACCTTGATAGATAAGATTATGGAGATTACAATCAAATGTTAGTGGTTAAGGTCAATAAGCATACAACTAAGTTAACATTCAACATGATCTCTTCCCTGGTAATGAATCCATGGAATTCTATTCGATAATGTAAATACTGCAGCTTATATGATCATCAAGAAATATTTCCAAGGGAAAGACAGTGATGTTTTTATTCTCCCACCCTCTAGCAGTGCACAAGCTAAACTTCCTAAATACGAACCAGTGTTATGTTTAGCTATAGAAACAAGTATTTAAATAGTAAACACAGTCCTGTAACCATTACATTGTAATTCTTCACAAAGCAATGACACCCATGACTCACAAATTCATGTTACATTATCTATAGAAGCTGAAATGGAAATGTGATAGAGATAGGAGATGTTTCATTTAGCATTGTGAAAAGATGTGTCTGTCAACCAGTTGTCATCACCCATTGTGCACTCCACAGGCAGCTAAAATAGTCTCTCACAATCACCTCTCTAAAACACATGGTGCCCTCTGCACATTTACAGTCTTTTTATCAATCCCATACTAATTTTATACGTCATTAATGGCATCTGGTTTTAATAAAAGAGACACTTGCCATAGCAAATTTGATGTGTTGTTCAAACGTAGAGATGGACTAAAAGTGTGTGTTGATGTGTGAGATGTTAAAGCTACAATCAATGCACCTTAGTCATTTTATATACATACGTACTTAAAGAGCCTTGGCATCTACCCATGCCTCCATATTGCTTTATACAATACTCCTTGATTATACAATACAGCTTGACTGTGCTATTTATTTTTAAATATGGAATACTGGATTCCATATATGACAACTTAATGATCTTTATTTCATTTCCATAATTATACCTTAATTAAAGGTTCAGACTATAAATATTCACTCTCCAATTTATGAAATATTTGGTAATTTTAAGTGTGATTTTCATAGCGATTCCGTGCTGTACATGCAAAACAGTGACTGATGGTAGAAAGAGATGAATAAAATGGTGCACTGAAAATAATGTAATGGTTTTGTTAATTTAGCACATTTCTAGCATTTTTAAAAAAAAAACTTTAAATGACTTGGATACTAAAGGTATGGACCCCCTTTCTATTTACTAGTTGTGAATTCAGTACAGGATGTTTTGATGGGTTGAAAGAGGATCAGGTAGGAATAGTAAATAACGTTACCACAATTTTACTTTTCCCAAATCATCCTCATCCTCATCTGACTTCCTGGCTATGTTCAAAATGGCCGTATCTCATAAAGATAGGAAACACTGTTAACTTAATTATGTTGCATAATATCCATTTGCTATGTTGTATTGCACTTTATTCAATGGCTAAATTACCAGTTGCAAAGTTACAAATTCCAGAATGGGAGATTAGAAAAGTCCAAGGTAGAATAGGACAATAGAGGAGATGGTAAAGTTGTGATAACTGATGATAAGTAGAAAATGAAGCAACAGAAACAATCATCTCCTACATGGAGCAGTGTACTAATCACTGTAAGGCCAGGGACACACTGGTGTGTAGGTGCGTGTCATTTAAAAAAAAAAAATAGTGTGTAGCGAAAACGCATTTGATGGCCATATTTTCAGATGCGTTTTTACACATAAATAATAGGACTCACGTGTCGTTTTCTTCCATGTGTGACTGCTATTTTTCAATTCCTATTGTTACTAATCCAATGGCATTGTTCACGTTGCGCTTCATACAGTATGCTTGAAAAAACATGACATGAAGTGTCCCAGCGCATGTACCTCTCTATAAAATGCAAGTGTGACATTGTAAGCACAACAGTCATTGCACAAATGGTTTTTTGCTAAACATATTTTTAGCAATTTTTTACAAACCGCTATTTTTTTTTTTTTTACAAACAATGCACTCCAATACACCGGTGTGACCCTGGACGTACCATGGCCGTTTGCCATGGTAAATAAATTATTTTCCAGTGAAATTTTCTTCCATTTTCTTTGTAGCCTGGGCTGTTCATATTATTGTTCTATGTTTTTCTTGCTGGTGACTCCTTTTCTGTCGAATTCACAGTTTTTTATCTATGCATCATAAAGTAGTTTAATTTTCCTTGTCTCTTTCACTTATACATTCAATTATGCAACTTACTTCCCAGTATAATCATGTTTTTTTTGTTCTTTTTATCAGTATTTCAATATTGTAGATCAGAAGAAATAATAAATATCTAGACCACCTACAATTCTCTGATTTATTGTACTTGTTTCCTCATGTGAAGAAAGCCAGCATTATAGCATATTCCAGTAAACTAGTTCCAGCACAGTGTTTTCTGCCAAATAGAGATTGTTGTGACAGATATTCAGTGCTTTACTGCATGGGGATTATTACCTGAAGGTTCTCTGTCCAATCTAGTGATAGCCACTTCAGTGATAGTGCAGGGCACTCTAAACACTTAGGGGCTATTTAAGAAAGGCCAAATAGTAGCATAAAGATTGGAGTTAGCATTTATTTGCCACTTTCATGTATTCAGCAAACTCTGCCATGTGTTGAATTCAAAATTAATTCAACAGTTTACGCCAGTTGTGTACTTACAGAGCACTCCTCATCACTTTGCATGCGTGTGCAAAGGTAAAATACCTATTCATCAAGCAAGGGAGTCTGTTGCAGTAGCAAATTTGACAATCACGAGATTAAAGAATTAGGAGGTTGATGGCAGGACTGGTAATGTCCAACTGACTACACCACACTATGAAAGAGATGGCTACTGACATGTTGGTGCCTTCACTATGGGAATCTTCTGTTTAGAGAATGGGTATAGAATTTGTGACTACTGGACAGCAGTGACCTGGAAGTGGTGAGAAAGTGATGAGAACTCACTTTGATGAATAAGTCCCAGTCTAACTTTGTGATTTTACAGGCGTCAGAAGCTTGGGAGCGAAATTCAATTTGAATTGCCAAGCTAACTTTTGTCTAAGTATGTAGCAAGGACAATTAAAATGCATGGTAACAGATGGACGTTGCACAGTAACTAAGGGAACTATGAGATAAATAAGAGTGGGGTTAGTGTAATGACTCCTGAAAGGAGGGAAACAGGGCACATAAAATATCGAGGGCTATGATTCCATTTTGTGAAAAGGTTAAGAAAACACTGCAAATAGTTGAATATAAGTTAAATGCCACTATCTAGAATCCACCAAAATTACTGTCAACCAAGCTGTTTGTTATATCTACCATGTGACAGTGACCATGAAGACTAATATATCCATAATTAGGCCATGCTGGGTTATTAGGTCTAATGGCACTAAGACTTTATGAAATTTCAGGACTACTGTATCAAAAGGCAACCTCTTCATCTGGTTTCTTATTTAGACAGTAACAGGGTATGTGGCCGCCACAGAAGAAGCTCTTCCATGTTGGTGGGATCGAGAATAGCAGCGGTGGAGACGGCACACGTGCCCACAGGGAGGGCTCATGTGCCATAGGTTTGCCTTTGCTGATCTATAGCAACCAATCAGAGGTTGGCTTTTATTATTCTTGCTTTCTTATACCAGAGAATGCTGCCTGATAAATGGTTGCTATGGGTTACTAGACCACTGTAAATGATTGCTCCTATTTATGAATTGCCCCTGAGAGTACTATTTACAGCTTTATGAAAGGTTATATTGGCACTTAAAGTTTCCACTGGAAAGGCATTGCATGATCTAACATTAACTGTACCAAAATGACTTTAATATTTTAAAGTTCTACAGAAAAGTTTGAACAAACCAAGCCGTGTTTTATGGGAATATCATTTTAAATGGTGCAGAAACATACAGTGCATGAAATACTATTCTGTAAAAGAAATTCTAGCATTGTTTTGTCTATAAAAAGGCTCCATTTACATCCTATATAGAAGACAGAATGTCCATAGAAAAAGGGACACAGCTTTACTGCATAAATTAACAAAATGAAGACTGAATTTCTCTCTAGACTGAGATATGTTTTCCATTTACCAATGAATGTCTTTTGTATAATCTACATTTACAGCTCATTCCATTATCAATTTATTCCAGACCTAATTAGAAATAAGAGTCTACTTCCTTCATAGATTTCCACTATACACAGGGATTTTGCATTTACCATGACTATTCTTTTTGTATGAATGCAAATGTACAGAAAACTCAGTGACACACTGCCAAGGAAAATACTGGATGTGCTATTTTGGAAAAAGAAACTGATACGACATATTCGTATCAGAACCTGTATAAGCTGCAATGACAGATAGTAGTGGACACAGATTCAAAAAGTTTTAGGGGGTAATTCAGCAAAGTCCGAATTGTCGCGTTATGGTGTGAATTTGCGTCTATTCTCTACTTCCCAGTGTTCGCTTATAGACAAAAGTCTGTGAAGTAGCAAATTCGCGACCAATTCGGAAGACTACGCTACAATCCGAGAGACTGCGACAGTCGCTAACATACGGAGTTATTTGCATCATTTTGCGTGCGCGGGCATAATTATTTCATTATTTAGTTAATGTTTATAAAAATGTGACAAACTGCTCTGTTTTAAAATGGTCACAGTCCCTTGCATCAGTTTTCCTTTGATCGTAGTTAAAATTAAACTTGTTATAAGTTTAGTGGAATATTTAAATTAGACGCGATATCGATATCAAAGGGCCCCATTGACATTAATGTTAATTTTAGTAGTATTACTGCATTTCTTAAATGAAGGGAAAAGGAAAATGTGGAGGAATAAAAATGGGTGAAAATGGTTTAATACAGTGATAGAGTTTTCCGACTTTATTAAATATGCCCCTGGAATGCGCATTTTATGTATGCTGGCTATTTTCTTCTGTTGCTTGTAGGGCACAAGCAACTTTGCTTCTCCTTGTAAGTGTTGTATATTTAAATTCTTGTAAGTTGTTTTTTGATTGACCGATGGCCCTGCACCTTACATGCCAACTGTGGCCATCTTTGGTGTGCAAATACTAGCTCTGGGCACCCAGAGGTTTGTTCCCCCTATACTGCTGCTTGAGGATGATAAATATGGAAGAGCTCTTGGAACTGCTGTAACTTGTTTTGTCTCTTACTGTTCGGGTAGTGTCTAGTGTAGATTACCCAGATAGTATCTGTCTTTCTGTTCCATGTCTATTTCACTTCCTGTTTCCTATTGCTTACTCTTGTTAGGTACTGAGACCTTCTCTTACGTTTGTATTTTGTATTTGTTTTGTGTCTGGTTCTGTTTTCTACCATGTTGCAATTGTCTGCTTCTCAGTCTGGTTCTGTTCCTATCCTAATCCTATCAGGTCCAATGTGTAGCTTTACTGCTAGTGAGTTTTTCACCCTGCCCCAAACCTTGGCACCATGGGAAACTCACACATCTGACTCATAATGGGTGGAATTCACCATAGTGCGAAGAGACCACTCGAGTCGCCTCGCCGAGACTGGAATCCCTTTAAAGCGCTCGCTGATGTCCGTGTGCAGGACATCAGTGAGCACATAACAGTCTGTGGGAAGTGAGCCAAAGGATCCAGAGCTCACTTCGCACAATGGTGAATTCCCCCCATAGTGGTTGCAACATAACAAAGGGCTCCTCTTGAAGGGAAAGAGGGTTTCTCTGGACAAAAAAGTACACAAGCCCAGCTCCCCAGAGTTCCAAATGTTTGGCTGTAAATAACAATGAATTTAACTGTTCATTTATTATTCATTTAAAATTACAGTAATGCCAAAATACTAAAATGACATATGAAAATATGAAAAGTTAGCTATTTAGCTTTAAAAAATAGGCTTTTGGGAGCAATTCCTGAAATTGCATTATGTAAAGCACTGTGGAAAGCAATGGGACTGGATGAGGCTTGTTTTAACAATTAAATACTACATGGCTGCTATCAGTAGAATAAAAACAGATAGAAAACAATACAATTAATTCAATTTCAAAGATAACAGTTTTACATGTGCTGTATTTAAATAACTGCCATGACAATCCAAATCATTTTTTTTAGTTACTGGTCTTTTAAATGTGTGTGTGTATATATATAAATATATATATATATATATATATATATATATATATATATATATACTGTATATATATATATGCATTTGTTATTTTTTCTTCCCTAATGTTTGATGACTCTAAGCAAGTTATTAGCACCAAAAAGGGGAAAAAAGCCTATAAAAGTTAATCCAGTGAATGAACAATTCCCATACCACACCCGTAACTGCTGTTTGGCATGGATAGTTTCCCTAATGAGCTGAACTGAACTGGATAAAAGTAAATAAGATTTATATATCCTCTTGGTTCAGTGGTGCTGTGATTCAGTCTTTAGCTTCTCTTGCGCTTACAGTACAGATTCTTGCTTGAGGCATGCAGATGTTCAATGAACTCTATATCAGTATTTCACAACTGCTAGCAGATAAAAGACCAGAGCTACTAAAGTTGAGAAAGCATGAGCGATACTATCTAAACACAAGACTTTAACGTCATTGTATATTTCAGATGATTTATCCAAATGAAGTAAGACAAATCTCCATGTAGTTATCTATATGGTTTGCGTTGCCTTCACCACAATCCATTTCAGAGGTTTGCAAATGCATTTAATTTGCTTGTCACAGATGTATGATTTGCAGTATCCAGCATTAAATAATCAAAGGAAAAAAACTGTTTTGCTCGGAGATCTTTTTCAGAATGATATAGTGGAGGAACTGAATTTACAGTTTGTGAAGGAGATGATTGGAGAAATAGGGTAAAATGGAATTTATATAGGGCTATAATAATCTTCTAGAGGCATGTCTGCCTAATATATCTATATTGTGGTTAATGATGGAAGGTTTTAACATGTCTAAATAATATTTGAATATATCTCAAGGATGATAAGTCATTCTTATTCTGATATTTTTTGCAAAAACACATTTACCTCCAGATTCCTTAAGAACTGTATAGGCAGTACTGGATAACATACAACTAGAACCATAGCAATAGGGGCTGCAGCAGACACCCAAGACCATTGAAACTCTTCATCAGCCCTCAGCCCCTGTTCCCTCTCCAGACCCCAGTAAGTGTCCTTAATTTGGTACAATGGATGTAGGAGAGGGTGGAGCTGGGAAGCCCTCAATCCAGGACCCCTTGATAGGAAGCTCTGCTTGCTAAAACTAATTATAAAGTAAGACACTTTTTTTTTATAGTAAAACATCTGGAAACAAATATTATTTCTGCACTAACAGCTTTTGTTTGGGGGCAATGAAAGTAATCTTAATATACAGCATTCATTTATGTTTTTATTACCATAGTGACTAAAACTAGACCGCCAGATTGTCACCCAGCCAGGCAGAAGCAGGGGAAAATATTCAAAGAGAAATGCATATAAATATTTACATTGTCTTCCAACATAACTTTAAATGAATCAGCTGCTTCTGTAGAAATATTTGTTAGTGAATGAGAGTCATATGGTGGTTATGGAGAATTTTCAAACAGGCGAAGTGTTGAGTGGATAGTGTGTTAACGACCTGCATGAAGTTTCCTTACCCGGAAAAAACTGCAAGTCCGACAGGGTTTTACTTCCATAGTTCCAAGTTCCATTTGCTGTAATGACAAAGGTCAAAGGACCAGTACCACCAAAAAATAGAATCGCTATTTGGATTAGCATGGTGGTAATTCCTATGAAGTACTGATTTTTAATGCTTTGTGTTGCTCACCTGGTTGCAGCCAAGTTGGGCTTTCTGGAACACATCATTAATATGTACCTTGTATTATCTAAAGCTCCATAGAAAATAATGGGACAAGAAGGAGATGACTACAACCGCAAAGGAAGAAAAAGAAAATCAAAATGACTCAAATCAGTAGTTTGACTTCAAAGGTATCATTTTTACCAGTACAGTGTAGAAATAACTGTCATGCCAATCTAAATAGGATTTACTCTGGTGATACTGGTCCTTTAAGCATTTCCCAAAAATGATTTTTTATTTTCTTCTTTTCATGATGTATTTTTATATATCACGGGGTCAATCTAACTATCAAAGTCAAGCTTTCTATTTTGAACCCCACAGATCTTACAATATAACTTGGTACTTTATATTCCTGTGCCCCAGACCTTTCATACTAATTATCAGGTCTAGGTATCCATACAGCAAACAATCTAATCTTATTGATCTATCCTGCCCAACATTGCATTGTAATGACTGCTCCAGCTCTCCGATCTGTTTCCCTAAATACAATACCTAACTGATCAGGGAGAGAATTAGTCCCTGCCTATATAGTTTTGGCTGATACCTTTCTGTTTACACATTTGTAAAACTAGCCATGTATGTTTAGAACATATAGATTTTACAAAATGACCTGCATGCTACTAGAACTTAAAAAGCCATCACGTTACATTGAACAAGTGGGTAAATGTGGGCAACAGATGCTATTTCATTGTAAACAGATAATGAGATAAATAGATTAATATGGTTTGATTTTTAATACATTTATTTGAGGCATTTTCTTTATAAATATGACAATGGGGGAACCATTTAAAAGAGTCTGGAAAAGAGACTTTGTACAAACTGTACAGCATGGTAGATCTAAGCAAACATTTGACAGCTTGATAAATTGCCTAGAGGGGACACTTTTCACTGGATATATGTGAGTTGTTTAATTTTAACTTAGCAAAATAAGCATTCATAATGGACTCTCGCCAAAATAAATTATGACCCAATATTTGACTGAACATTTTATAGGAAATGAAACAATAAATTCCTATTTATGAATAAAGTGTTTGTTTTTATATTGAAGGCAAAGTTACCCAATGCACTACTAACTAATGAAGTTAACATTTTAAACCACCTTTATTTTATGATTCAGTGAAAACTGTGAATCTGTTGTTCATAGTCTAAGATAAATAACTAAAATCTTTTTTTGATCAAACTTATGTTAATTTACTTAATATTCCACATTGTTTTAAGGTACAGATCAAACTTTTTTTTTTACGTTAAGATATATTTTTTTTAAATGAGATGTTCATCTGGTTGTATATATTTGGAATCCAGCTTCATCCTTCAGCCATCAGTGGGTTCAGCGGGTAATCTCTGGACTAGACTGCTAGATATTCAATCATTACTCACTTTAACATTAGCTTAAGAAGAATCTTTTGTAACAATAATGTTGTTAGTTCTACTTTCACACTTTAGTCACTACATATCAGTTATGTTTGTTTAGAGAATACTGAACATTCTGTTAAATGTGGGACCAGAGAACTTCGATGTAACCAAGTTGGCTTGTATTTTGGAGAAAAGTTCAGAGAAAAACAGAGATGCTGGCAATATTTGACTGTATTAACCATGTCACTGAGGGGATTGCACATGACTTCTCATTTGCACTGAAATTGGGCTATTGTGTTCTTCTCAATGGAGCACCCAGAGGATTAGCTATAACATCTGCATTGTTTCTACACATGTATCTTAGTCCATTCATCCAGATAAAAACTGTGCACTGATATACTTTGTGTCAGCAAGAAAGCAAAATCTGTAATGGATTAACTAGAACAAGCTGAAGTGCAATCATTTCATTACCCCATTTGTAAGTCTTGGCGGCCTTTATATTCTTTTTGCAATTAGAGTAAATTACAGTCATTTTTATATTTCACAATCTGCCAGTAACGTTCTCTGTGGGGCAGAAAAAAACTGATTAAGCATCAAAAAGGCAAATGAATTGAGAAAGAAAATGTGCTCAGGGAAACCAACTTGGTAGGATCAGGTCAAGTGATAGAACAATATAGCCTTGTTCATCCTAACCAAATAGACAAAATCTGAAAAACATTAGTGACAACAGATTTGTATTTATAAAATTTAAACCACTGAACATGTGAGCGATACCCATGTAAGATATGGTTTTCAATCCACAGGCACTGATACACCATTAGAAATGGAAAGTTGTATTATAAGGTATAGGGTCATTGCAAATGGTCAGCCCAAATCACTGATAAGAGCACTAGAGGGTTACTACTATCAATATTGACTAAGGCTCTTCTTGGCCAGTGATGGCACTTTCTTCTCTAGAGAGTTCCTTCATATGTGATGTTCAACATTGATGCAACAATGTGCCATAAGTAACCATAGTAACTTGTTGTGCTCACACTTTGTACATTTACAAAATAATCACAAAAGGGAAAAGAGATAAATTGTGGTATGGATACAGTCTCATACATAGACACACTAAATTACTCATCCTTTTATATTAAATTAGTTAAAAATGCACAATTTCACAAAAACCCATTAGATTTATGCAATACCTAGGTGAATGCAATCTATCGATCTGCTAACACTGATATCATAGTCATAGAGAATCACCTCAGTTTACAGGTTTATTGTTATAATAATTAAATATATACAGTAGAGTATAAGCAAAGTATAATATGTCATTTCCTGTTGCCCCCAGTGCATACACTTTATGCTACAGATCTTCTGTTTCATCTCCTAGTACATAGTAATAAATCACTTGTATATGTACATTCATATACTTACACCCATTCACATACTGGCACATTATTCACATCAACCTCTCACACTCACTCAACCTATTATTTGAACTCTCTTAACAGTAATGCTTTCGCATTAGCTCACAAAAAAAGACCCGCATATGCACACACTGGATCACATTCACTAGTTTGCAGCTAGTTTCGGGATGTTGAGATGGGACACTCACCCTGTATATTGGGGTGATGGACTTTGCATACTGTGCCCCCCAAACATGGATAAGCCTATATTTTCTGTGCCACCCTTAAACCACTTTCACCCATAACATAGTGCAACGGAAGTGCCTTTGTTTTAATTCCTGACCAATTGTAGTCCAAGGGGTCTTGCTTTGTCGTCACACTGCTACCGATTGCAGTTACAATATAAAAGTCTTTAAGATCTTCACCAGGCGTGCTCCCTTCCCAGCACCCAGCAAATGACTGGAATAAAAATAATGGGGAACTGTGCAATAGACTTGCATTCAGGTTTAGCCAAGTCTTTTTTTTCAAGGCGTTTTACTGTTTTCTGTGAATTTATGTTTTCATAAATAGGGAAAAAATTTAGGCAAAACAGATTGAAAAGTCAAACGCAAACCTCCAGCATGGAGGGTTATTCACTAAGGTGCGAATTCGACTGTCGAATTTACAAACAGCGGATTCCCATTGTAAATCCGCAACAATTTCCCTATTGTAAAGTTGCAACCGAGACAATATTCTCATTATAAAGATGCGACTGCGACAGTATCAGCCTATTGCAACTGTCTTTATCTGGCGAATTCACACCTATACGCAACAATTTGGACTTTATTGAATAACACCCATGGAGTCAAACTGTTCAATACAATGTAGTTTTCACAGATACAGGACAAAAAAAAATGTCGTTTTAGTGGCTTATGTCACAATTGGAAAGAATAATTTTTTTTTCCCGTGGCAGCTGACAGACATCTATATAACATAAATGTATGTACAGATGTCCAGTGTCTTCCTTTATTTTACACAATTGGTGGAACAAGCGAAGTATTTATTTTAAGAAAGGCTTCCCAGATTTTGTTGCAAAATATTCATATGTTGCTAAGTGGAACAGATACTCACAATGAACTTTCAGTGAATAACTTGTAATGATGTCTTGTGTTAGACCACTTTGTTATATTGCTATAGCAACAGAAACGAAAATCATTTGTTAACACACAGCGTACTGTATCTTTCTCTCCAGCTCTCCTTGCAAAAAAATTAAAAAAAATTAAAATGACTGTTCTGACATACGAAAGGAAATATTTATCAAAGGGAAAAATCCCACTTTTTTTTTTTTGGTCTCAGCTCCGGATTCTGTTTTTGTTTGATCAAAAATCAAATAAAAAATATTAGTTCCATAATAACTTAAAATAGTTGTGGGAAATGTCTGTTTTATTTGTTTTCATTTCATTTTCAATGTGTTTTTGCCACAAAATGATTGGTTTGATGCATCTTTACAATATTTAAGGCAAAGCTCTCCAACAGAAAATAATAATTTTACCAGGACTCGAGTGGCAACAGTTTTTCATGAAAACCAGTGCTGAAATTCCCTATTGGCACAAGAGGTCCACGTCTATAGGTGGCACAGTCAGTAGGGGGCATCTATTCTATAGGGGGTGCCTGGGATAAATTATAACTAAGCTATAGCTATAACTAAGAAGTGCCTTTTATAATCTCACATAAATCACTTAAGTTCACTGCACTATTTAGTTTGTGATTTGTTTTCACAAAAGGGAGTGACCAGTTAGTGGGTGTGGCTTCATGTGCCGAATTTGGATGTTGATTAATACTGATATTATTTTACAGAAAAGTGACAAATAATCGATAAATAAGAAAAATTTAAAAATTCAATAAAAGCATAGCAAAAAAAAAAAATGGTCAGTTGGTACCCATTAAAACCTAATGGTCAGTTGGTATATGTTAGAGGTGTAGAGGGATGTTAAAGACTAATATAAGGATGCATTCTACTGGTACTCATTTCCAGGTTTTCGTTCAATATATATGGGGTAATTCACCAAACAGCGAAGTTACCCTCTGGATCCTTCGCATCAGTACGCATACCCGGTTATGCGCTCGCTGATGTCCTGCACGCAGACATCAGCGAATGCTTTAAAGGGATTCCAGTCTCGGCGAAGCTCGTGAGGCTCCACTCATGACGCCTTGCGAGACTGGAATCCCTTTAAAGCGTTCGCTGATGACCATGTGCAGGACATCAACGAGCGCATAACTGGGTATGTGTACCAATGCGACGGATCCGGAGGGTAAGTTCGCTGTTTGGTGAATTACCCCCATAGTGATTGGAGCCTGGAAGACAGCACTGTCAATGTAAAGGAGCTGATGGAAAAGCACTTGATAAGTAGTGCTGTTGTTAAAGCAACAATGTACATACTAAAGGGGTTATTGACTAAAGTGAGAATTCAACTGTCAAAGTGAATTCTCATCACTCTGGGTGGTTACTCCCTGATTCTCTACTCTTTATTCACTAAACAGCAGATTCCAATGGTAAATATGCGACCTCGACTACATTGCCATAGTAAAGTCGCGAATGTGTCAGTTGCAGTCTAATGTGTAGTGTCCGTCCATTGTTAACTGGCGAATTCGCCACAGCACAGAGTTTTCCGAATACCTGAATGGGTAAGTGGCAAATTCACACTTTTGCATGACAAGTTGGACTTTAGCCAATAACCACCCGCAATGTTTTTAGTTAAAAAATGCTAATTTTGGGGGGGAAAAACACTGAGTTTTCATGAAATGTCTGAATTTGCACTTATTGTTGTACTGCGCCTTGACAAATGATCCCCATTGGGTCTGTTAAACTGTATTTAAACCAGTAATTCACGATTCATTTTTACTCTTTAACATATCAATATAAGCATTAATATATGACCAGAATTCATCTTTCATGCTGAAAAACATGATTTTAGTATACAGGATATTATTTAGTTAGCACTGGAAAACAGAAGTATTTCCATTTGCAATTTTTTTTTCTTTTTTTAAACACATAGAATAATAGTCTAACAGACACTTCACTGCTTTTAATCTACATTAATCTAGCATTATTAGCTTCAAACAGTGGTTGACATGGAGGGTAAGAGGCAAATACTGTCTCTGTTGCTAAGTACAGACCACAATGTAAGGTTAGAATCAAACATGCTTTGGATGCATTCTACTGAAATATTATAAATATTATAATTTTGGCAATCCAACCCCTCCCCTCCCCAGAGGCCTGGAGATTTTCCTCCCACCACCAGTCCTGATTGAGGATCACATTTGGGGAAATGAGATGATCATTACTATAAGTAATAGGTAAGTCCAGCCCCAGTGACAGTGAAACATATAGGGTAGAGGGTCATTCTTGTGCCTCATGATCAATGCAAAATTCATAAGCATGTAGATTTAAAGGGGAAGTATTCTTACACAATATGAAACCACAATTTTGTCATATTCTTTGCAATGGGGAAGTATCCCTTTTCCATTAAATGACTGCCATTTAATTGTAGCTGATTTAATAAATGGTAATAACCCTGTATACAAACATCTGTTTGACAAACGCAGAAATTAGACTTTAGTATCCAATTTCCCTCTTATGTTCTCAGAAAAAGTACAGCTTTTCTCTAGAAAGATTGCACTAAACAAGCACAAAATCAAACTTAATTCTTAGCTAGGCGGTTGTGAAATTTTAATTTTACTCTCATGTGGGTAAACAGGCAGGGTAAAATAATACAATTTAGATATATTTACCCTTTAGCAAATTTTAAAAAATATTCTCCTAATGCTACCACAGTACCAGACCCAGTTTTAGACAAAGCAGTAGTCTTACAATTTAAAGATCACAAGCTTTGCAAATCCCAAGGTTAGTAAAGTATATTATAGAAATATTCTTAGATGGCATAGATAACACTATGCTAACCTTTACCAACAATGTGGTATGGAACAAAGCTATTTAATGGCACTATTAGTCAAATGTGCACCATACCTAACCATACCTTTAGCAGGATTAAATATTATATGTAATTTAACCTAACACCAGAACTGCAAATGCTTTTTCAGCAGGAAAAGGTTGGTGATAAAACTGCACAAATGTCTTCTAACTGTATCTCACTTATGTATGCTTATTTAAGAATATCTGTGGTTTGGTTTGCACTAATACAGATTAATGTATTCCCTCAATTGTGTATCACAAGGGCTGATTTATCGGTAGCACTACAGTACAGTCTGGGGCTCAATCTACACTGCGACAATATTCTCATTATAAAGATGCAAATGCGACAGTAGAAGCCTATTGCGACTGTCTTTAGCGAATTCGCACCTATACGCAACAATTCGGACTTTATTGAATAACCTCCCATGTTTCTCTAGTATTAGGCCATCAAAAACCTTTTCGACTTTGACATATTTCCCCCATAGGCGGAAGACACAGTTAATCCTTGTAGCTATTATTAAATAGCTATTATATTCAAATCTTCCAGAAAAAGCTTGTGTGAATAGTGACATTACATGTTGTAGCTACCACTTTCATTTAGCTGTTGTAGATGTTGGCAGGATATCATTCCATGATGCCCTATGAAGCCTTTAAGAAAATTCCTGAAGGAAAGCTTCAGTTGGTGGATACAAGTGACAGCAATTTAAAAAATAATGTTTCTCAGTGAGCTTGGATAGATGTTATCCAGAAATAAGGGTTGATTGTACCTAAATGATAAATGAGACCCAATATTGATGTCAGGGGTTGCTGTATATGAGAATATTAAGATCAAGAAAGTATATGAATATTATAGTGCCCATATTTGGCATATTATTTATGAATACAAAGCAGTCATGGATTGGTGCATCACCTGTACGTTAGATGCAGACTTACATTGTGCCAGTGATTGGCACCAGAGTGCTATAGATCCCTATAATCCCCAGATGCTATAGGGAATGATAGAATTAGATTACAAACCCCAAAATCAGAAAAGTTGGCACGTTGTGTAAATCATAAATAAAAACAGAA
>WMED01003457.1:0-22138 GCA_019650415.1 Pipa parva
TCGGAGCACTTCACCTAGTCGCATTCGCACCTTCGACACACTCCGCTGCATTTTAAATTGCTGAAGTAACTGTGCACACACGCAAAGACCTACGTCGCTTCGCGACTAGCTTAGTTGCAATTAGAAACACATCCCAAGGGGTGTGGACAAATACATTTTAGCCAATCGGATTGTGTTTTTGTTATTGCTATTACTGTTCATTGGTCTATGCAGAAGTATGTTCACCTGTTCTACAAGCGTATTGATGTGATGCGACTCGAATTGTTGCCTACAAGCGTATTGAAGTGAATTCGCAACAATTGTTGGCGATGGGACTCGAATTGTCGCGAAGTCAACAACACATGCGAATTCGGACTTTGCTGAATTACCCCCTATATACCTTATCAAGTGTCTAACCATCTAACCTAAAAGTGAGCTTCCCCTTTAAAAATAAGTCTTTTTTTAAGGAAAAGACATACAGAAATACTACCACTATTTGAATAAAGTAAAACAAAAATAAAAATTACAAATTTAAAAATACATTCCATAAAAACGATGACCCATAAGGTAAATCAATGAATTAAAATATTTTAGGTAAAAGTAGAATCTAATAAACAGACAGACTTAAATTAGTTTTAAGATATGGTTTGTCTTCTCGGATTCAGCGGCACCATGTGAAACACACAAACACAATTACGGATATGTGAGGTTTTTTGTTTGTTTTTTTTTTAAAGGTCTTGGCCAGACCTTGGAACAACTGATGAAAACAGGTGCTCTGTGACTTCAGCAATTCTAAGTAGCAGAGTGGTAGCTCTATGCACCACTGTCATTTAGTGTTTTTCTGTAGAATAACAGGCTTAAAGACACATTTTCCCAATTGTTGAATGGTAATTGTCTCTAGGGGCGAAATTTATTAAATGCGGAATTTTTACCGCGTGCGGAATTTCGATCGATTTCCGTTCGTGTGGTAAAAATTCCGCACGTGCGATCGGAATTTAAATTTTGCCCTTTATAAATTTCGCCCTAGGTTGGTAATCTAGTATGATGTGAACTACAGAGGAACTCATTATATAATATTATTAAAGCATTATGGTTCCATTTGGATAGATCAAAGAAAAGTGAAAAAGTGACAGTATCGAGCAAGTTGTAGATAGGCAGATACAGACATGGATAGATGGATTATATGTACCTCATAATTCTATATATTTTTAATCTAGTAATTCTCAATAATATGATTTAAGAAAAAAGTTCACATTAAACCAGTTTAGACTGGCTCATCAGAACATAGAAAAACTTCCTAGGCTTTAGTGGGCCCACCTAAAGTTTCAAACATATAAATTCCAGAAGGTGGGGGTTTTAGAGACAGAAAAGGAGGTAAGATATGCATAAATCATATGGACTGAAGAAGAACGAGGCTTTGTGGGCCTTTGTTCTGGCGGACCACTAATCTCATTTCCTTGGAGTTTATAAATTCAACAAATATTTTCTTGTCAAAATGTTCTAATGCTAAATTGTGTCAGAGTATCAATAAACTAATAGGATATCTAATTATCAAGATGGACACTGTTGGTGGAAACCTAGCCTCAAATGAAGCTGAGTTAGCTTCTACACCATCAACACAAATAATTAAGGTGTTATACTTGGAGATGGAAATGAAAGAATTTATCAATCACTTCATTCATCTTTTCATTGTCATGTTATCGTTCGGATGGAAAGAATGTAATTAATTTTATTTTAGAAAACTTAATATTGATATAGTTGTGTTGTGCATTATGAAGGTTTCTGCGTGCATTTTCAATGAGTAACTTTATTTAAAGTAAGGTTTGTTTTTGTTAATAACAGTAACATGTAATATCAGCAGCAAATAAACAAACTCTCTTTTGTGTGTTCCATTCTATATATATATATTTCTGGTTAAAATTTAGGATATGGCCCCAGATGTACCTAGTTATATTACTGATTGCCTACAGATGGACTATAGATGTACACACTATAATTTTTCACATTATTATCTTTATGATAACACGAAGGCCAAAATGTAGACGGATTTTGTTAAGATCAGTAACTTTCTACCAATCTTTCTTGCTTTTGTTACAATGCAAACAGCACAATATTTCAAAGAGATTATACCTTCAAAAAAGTATATTCAGTTTTCACATACCGAGATAATATTTTCCCAGCAGAGACCTCACGTGTCTTCTTTTATGATCATCTATATATATCTATATATTCCTTGTGTTTATTTTTTTCCTGTTTTGTTTTAAAATGATGACTTGAATATTATATTACACACTAGCGGTGTCCTTCCTACAGTACTGAAGAGCAAATGTAGAAAAAAAACACAAACTTTAATTTAAGGAAGAAGCCAATTTCAAATAAAGAATTCTCTGTGCAATTCTAAGATTATTAAAATGATCTGCTGTTTCTCTTTTCATTTTTTTTTTTTTATTTCAAATCAGTAGCTCAAACAAATGGATTTTGGTTAGTCATTAAATCATCTGTTTATTGTTCCCACTGCGGAGTGGGGAGTATGAGAGGATAGCACTAGCACAGTGAATCAATCAGACAGCGGATAGCTATTCTCTTGGGTCTGCATTAATCAGCTCGACAAGCTGTCACTAAGCATCGGGTCATTCTCACAAAGCAATATCCCAATAAGAGGGAAAAAATCCTTAGGCTTGCTGAAGCAAGAACTGTTTCCCCCATACTAACTTATCCCTAGTGACTAATGTCAACAGTTTAATACTCATGTAGTTGAACATTTTAGAAAGCTCTTATGTATGGCTCTCTAGTATAACATTGCTAGTTTAGTTTGCAAACATTAATTGCAAGTGATAATTTGCCAAAACTGGGATGTGTAGCGAGATGCCTTCAGGCTATTAAGGAACTGTAGCTCTCACCCAATCAAAACATCTAGTTTGGCTTACAGTGGCAGGAATGGTTCAGGATGAATTTGCTAGAAAGGAACAGGGGGTCACAAATGGCACAACTCAGATCAAATTAACTCAATGATTTATGTTAAAAGTATAAAGAAATGACACAATTTGAATTACTTCAGAGTAACCAATAATAATTTCTACCATCTTTGGTCTCTGTTCGTAGTAAAAGAATGATGTGGTTGTGCTAAATCACAAGTTTGTAACATCACAAACCACAAACAGTTTTGGGTAAATTGTCATATCCTTGAATAAATGTGCATTTCTGACCAAATTCCTGCTTTGACCAAAAGTAACCTCATTACTTTTCCTAGTGGTGATGGATTTAGCATGTACAGGTGTTGCCACTGAGTTAAATAAATAGATTAGTGTGCGAGGCCTACAGCATGTAATGATGGCAATGTTTAAGGAAGAACAGGGAATGCAAGTGATATCACTGTAGATAAGTAGAGATATGTAGATAGATATTTTCAGGTTAAAAATATAGCTTTATCCAGATATCTGAGGCACCCATCCATACTTTTCTGGGCTTTACTTACCCTGTTTTGCAAAAGCAAATAATGTTCATCTCTCAAAACTGCACTATTTTACATAGCATTCCATAAATAAATTGTTTCATTTTAATACTTTCTAAAGATTACTAAAGGCTCCTTCCTTCTAGGGATGATTATTAAGGGAGAAATAAATACCAGTGGTGCTTTTATTCTCCAGTGTTGCCTCCCATTCTTACTAGCTTGTAGATTTCTTTTGCTCTTGATAAGTGCTGCAATCTTCCTCACTTCCTGTTACTGTGTGTTTCGGCAAATTGAACAAGTGCAGTTGCAGAATTCTAATATATTGACTACACCAAATAAAAGTGGCAAATTGGGGGCTTGTGGCAGAGCTGAGTTGCTGTTCTGGTGGAATTAAATTGAAAAGGCTTTGAAAATGTGGCAACCAAGGGGGGAATTCACAATTGTGCGAAGTGAGCTCCGAATCCTCCAGCTCACTTCGTACTGACTGATATGCGCTCACTGATGTCCTGCACGTGGACATCAGCAAACGTATTAAAGGGATTCCAGTCTCGGCGAGGCAACTCTTTTGGCCTTGCCGAGACTGGAATCCCTTTAATGCACTCACTGATGTCCACGTGCAGGACATCAGTGAGCGCATATCAGTCTGTGCGAAGTGAGCCGAAGGCTTCGGAGCTCACTTCGCACAATCGTGAATTACCCCCCAAGTGCTAACATGAACTAGCAATTGTTTGCAATTAAAATTAAACTAACATTTGTTAAACTCTCCTGCAACAATACTGGCAAATAAAACAATGAAGACATTGTCCTTTCTTATGATAATCCATATGTATTACCAGTATGTTGTTAAGTATAAAAAGATAGTTATGGTGGGATTGTCTCCTTTAAGACATGCGGCAAAATTTATTAAAGTCAGAAAGACTGAGTTTATTGAGCGAGATCTTGCATTGTTCTTGCGAGATTTTTTAAAATAGAGTTTTTCAATCTTGATTTTTCAATGGGATGGTAGCCATACTACTAATGGCTGTCTTTCCATCAAAAAATTCAAAAGGTCAAGATAAAAAAACTCAATCTCAAAAAATCTAAAAAATCTCGCGAGAACAATGCAAGATCTTGCTCGGTAAACTCGGAAAGACCGAGAGGGGACTTTCTGAGTTTAATGCATTTTGCCGCAAGAAAGAGGACTTCACTTCAATATAACTCTTTATAAAGAAATTCATCATAATATTCCACCGCTATTATTACACGTCAGCTCTCTCCAACACAACAATGCATTAAACAATGTCTCAAATTCAGCTGATCATGTAAATAAAGTTCCTTTATTTTTGTATTACATTGATAGTTGGTTATATTGCTGATTACAGAATAAAATTATGACATTTCATTATCGGTGTATGGTTTTTCAATGAATTTATTAAAATGGCTAGACTTTTTTTTCCCCCTCTTTAGCTTATAGAGGATATAATCTGATGTCATGCAAAGCATACAATTAAAAAATGTGTTCCATTTACATGTGTAAAGTGTATTTTAATTCGATCTATTCCACCACCATGATATAGTATGTCATTAGGTAGAATTTACATTCAGTTTCAATTAGAAAACTGTCATGTATTTATTCTCAATTGTAAGAAAATGGTCTTCAGTCTTTTTCATGTTGGGGGATACTGATTTGGCTCATCGTAATTAAGTAACAGAGAAAATATGTGAGCCAATTGCAGTGTATAAAATTATACCATCTGAACAAAGCCAAGGTACCTGAACAACAGAAAACATAATTTAACACAGAAAAAAAAAATGCAGTCAAGAATATATTAAAAGTAACAGCAAAAATTGAAAACGCCCCAAATGCATTTATAGTTACTACATATTAAATCGGTGTTTAAAAAAAAAAAATTAAATACTACATTGTTTGAATAAGTATGATATTTTGTTATTTATGGCTTTCTGTACATGCAAAAACAGACAGAAAGCAATAAAATGCAATACCCATAGCATTCACCAAGGGGGTAATTCAGCATGCAGCAAAGTGAGCTCCGACCAAAAGAGTTGCCTCGCCGGGAGGGGAATCCCTTTAATGCGCTCACTGATGTCCGCGCGCAGGACATCAGCATGCGCATAATACCATTTGCGAAGTGAGCCGAACGCTTCGGAGCTCACTTCGCTGCATGCTGAATTCCCCCCTAAATCTCTAATTCCATGCTGATATCTGTAGGAGGAAAAAAATTGTTAAATATAAATATAAATTTAGCCATAGTTTAATGTTGTCCAGTTTATTCCGTGGTTGTGATGGCAATCAACAAAAATAAGTGCATCCCCACTTACTGCATTTCCTAGTAGTAAAGCAGATCTAGTCTATAGGGAAAATGTAAGGTCCTTTTGACCTTTTCTATTAATTTTGCCATTTCTCAATGCTTTCTGATGATTTTCAATGCATTTGGTCATTTACTGAATATTAAAATGCTCCTGATTTATGAAAAAAAAAAAAATCATCCACATCAGTAATGTTTGATACCAACAAAAATTGATCTGTCTAAATCAGTTCACTTTGCACTGTTTTTAATGTGGATTCCCATGCCACAGCGGTTCCCAACCTGTGGGTCGCGACCCCGGCGGGGGTCAAGAACAGCTGCAGCACCCAGAAGCGCCTGCAGGACCCTTCTTGTATGTATGTATGTATGAATGTATGAATGTATAATTCAGCTATACAAGTACAAAACAAACAAGGGAAAAGTGCATTAAACAATACAAGTAAAATATAACAAGGATACATCAAATTAAGTGCTAGGTTGTGATTGACACAAGAGGTTGGAGGTCCCTGCTCCAAGGAGCTTACAATCTAAGTGGGTCTAATCTCATAAGGTTTTCTGCGGGGTGACGTCAGCCAAAAGCGTCGCCACGTGACGCTCGTACGTGATGAAGTTAGGCCGAAAACGTCATCACGCGATGCGCGGTGACGTCAGAGCTGGGGGTTGCGGCCAAAAAAGGTTGAGAACCACTGATATAGATGGTCTTTTCTGGCATGAAAACTTATGACCGAACCGACTGCGATCTTGATTTATTGTCGATATTTCACCATGTTTACCAAGTGAAAAAAACTTTTCAACTTTTATCAACCTTTTCCTAGGTCTTTGTGGATCAGCAATACATTGACAGTACCAAGGCCAATATGTTCACAAACAAATGAATTAACAAATGGAATATAATTGGTAACACTGTTACTTTAGCCACATTTGTACATGAATGTTTCTGAAATATATTTCAGGCATTTGTTAAGTAAGGTGTCACTGAAACCCATTTCAAAATTTTCTATTCAACCAACAGGGTTGATTAGAATGTTCAGCACAAAGACACAATACAATATCCAATATCATGCGAGCAAACAGATCTGTGTCAAGGGACCAGTGTTACAGGTGTAAAATATATTCTTTCCTAAGTTATATTAAAATGGAAATGTATAACTATATTATCATTAGAAATCATTTTGGCATTGTAAAAAAAAAAAAAAAGCTACATATAAATGTATAAGGAATATGAATTCTAATATGGTTTTAATTCCCCTTTAAAATCAATCTATGAATGTTACACTGTCCCTTTCCAGCAAGGAAATAGTAAACGCTGGGAAGCTATTTACTGGTGGGTAAGATTATGACAACGCAACGGCCCAGAAAACAAATGTTTGCATTCTTGGAGCGTGGTCTAAACATCAGAAACTCGGCTTCACCTGAATAAAGACATAATTGGTTGGAATCCATCCAAGGCTGCTGTTAGTAGGGAAAGAATTGCAAATCTGCCACAGAAGTGAACCTCGTCACATTGGCAGTACAGCAGTATTTATGGTGCATTAATTTTACTCAGGGATTCAGAAAAGTGCCAGGTCTACAGATAAATGAAACTGTATAAATAAAGGCAATGACACCAGTGTAAATTATCCTGCTTTAAAGGGAAAGTGCAAATCAGGAACAGTGGTTATTGATCGATTTTTAATTTTTCCTTAGGAAACAGTCTAACACCATAAAAAAAAATTAAAAATTGCTATTTGGATTGGAAAGGCAGATATTCCGATACAGTAACTGTAAATATAGTATCTTCCAATTTAAAAGACCAGTAACACACAAACACACACATAAAAATACATTCGGAGTAGCATGGCAGTTATTCAAATACAGCACTTGTAAAAATGTTCTATTTGATGTTGAATTCATGAATTTTATTGATTTTTCTCTGTTCTTATCTTTACTGATAGCAGCCATGTTGTTAAACATACCTCACCTGGCTCTTTCTTTTCTATGGTGCTTTAGATATATACGGGAAGTGTACTTTGGGCGAAATTTATTAAAGTTGAAAAGACCATTGTTGATGTTTCAATCAAAAAAATTCAATAAAAAAAATTGAAAATGATCAAAAAAAAAATCGCAATCGAAAATTCAATATCACGATATTGAAAATTCAATATCACGATATTGAAAATTCAAAATATAAATATTATGGATTTTCCATAGAAACAAACAGATTGAAATGTTTCAATTGAATTTTTGATCTTGAAAATTCGATATTGGGAAAATTTTGATATCATGATATCGAATTTTCAATATTGCGGTAAACAAATTTTATCTTTGTATAAATTACTATTCGATATCGTGATATCTAATACATCGAGATTTTCGACTTTATTAAATTTCACCCTAAAGGCCAGTTTTTAAAGTTACATTACATTAAATTAGAAACGTTATAGACATAATTAAGATTATTTGAAGCACAGTTTGAATTTATATTAAGTATAAATCCATTAGATGAATTTTCTATTTTTTTTAAACGATAGTTGATATCTAAAATTCCATAGGGACTAAGTGGCGTTTTAAATTGCTTATCACAAAAAAGATGGTCACAACCAGCACAGAGGAAAAAAAATACTGGTCCTTTAACCTATGCTGGGCACCTGTAACCAGCTCAGCTCTCATACCAGCAGTTGGTAGGGATTGTATAGTTTCTCTCACAAGCTGCTGCACAGTGATGTATGCCAGATTTCTAAACTGGACATCTACCAACTGGAAACAATGTGTTTGTCCTGTAATAAAATGCAACAGAACTATAATGACAAAGGGGGGCACTCAAAGTGCAAATTGTCCTGTCGATGCTTGAATTCGTTGTTTGCCATCTCATTTTTGACAAAGACTGTTATTTACCTCAATGTAGTAATTTATTCAAAAATTATGCCAGATACATTTTTACCAATCTGCGTCCATTTGCCACAAATTCATGGCCAGCTAGGATATTCATGGGGCATATTCACTAAAATCGAAAACCTCATGATCGCCATTTTCGACAGTTATCACCGTCATTTTGGCGAATTTGGGTCATTTCGCTGCTGCCTATTTATCAAGCTATGATGTATATGGCTTGGCGGTGAAGTACACTGTAGATTTAATGATATCAATATACATATGGATATCGATACCTGCTGTTAGTGTTTGTTATTGCTTGGTTATTAATTAATTGTTGATTTCTTGAAATTTTTTGTTCATAACAAGCGCTTGGGCTTATATTTGTCGCTAATTGGTTAATTAATGCTTGTTTTGAATTGTTTGTCTGTTTTGTGTGTGTGTATGTATATATACTGTATATATATATTTTGTGAACCGAGCCTTATATTGTTAGTAGTGATTTTGATATTGTTGCAGTTAGTGTCTGTTTTAGGACACTTTGTTATTTTTGTGTAGTTGTGTTAGTTTAGTAACAGTTTGCAGATTTTGATGTGTTAGAGAGTGCTTTTTGATGTTAGCGCTGTAGTTTAGCGTAGATCTGAATGGCTTTCACCAGGTCTAGTTATGCGAATCATTTTGAGCAATAAGTTTGAGCGTAGTAAGCAAGCAAAGTTTAGTAAATAACCCTTGAGCAATATCAGTTAGTGCAGGGAACCCAGATAGGGGTTTAGTAAATAGGAGAAGAGGTCAATATAGGTACAAAAAACACAACACATTTTTCTATGAGATAGCAAAATGAAAATATATGCTGTGTGGTTGTAGGTGCTGCAAATCCCTGGGTGTGTCCGCCTCAGTCAAAAAGGTAGTAAAGCACGGGGTGCTCAGGTTGGATAGAAAGCCGTATCATGAGCAGTTCAAGTATGGAAACCAGCGCTCCCAGAAGTAAAAGCAAGAAAAGTTTATTGCTTCATGTTAAAAACAGTGGGGGTGCCATCATACATGCCTAACTTTTATCTACCATGATGCACACTGTTTTTAACATGAAGCAATAAACTTTTCTTGCTTTTACTTCTGGGAGTGCCGGTTTCCATACTTAAAATGAAAATATATTCAACTTTAATAAATATGACCCACAATGTGGCATAAAGTGACAATTTCTCCCCTTATCAGGTAGAGAATTGGAGTACTAAAGACCAATCTTCATTTCTTCTGTTCCAGCACTGCAATCCTCTTCCCTTCCTGCTTCTTTTAACATTGCTGATTTTCTTTCTACTGTGCATGCTCAAACTGCTTCTGCGCATGCTCAAACTGCTTCTGCGCATGCTCAAACTGCTACTGCGCATGCTCAAACTGCTACTGTGCATGCTCAAACTGCTACTGCGCATGCTCAAACTGCTTCTGCGCATGCTCAAACTGCTTCTGCGCATGCACAGAAGAAAAAAAAATGGTGATGTTGAAGTGGAGGTATGAACTTGTGATGCTGGAACAGAAGAATCGAATTTTGATTTTATTTTAAAGGAGAACTAAAGGTTGAATAAAAAAGGAGACATATAAAAAATACCTTCTAGTAAGTTGAATCATTGCTGTCCCAGCTTAAACTGTGCTGTCATTTCACTACACTGAGGCAGACTTCACAACGCTTAGGCTGATACAGGAGCCAGTGCGAATCTCCGCAGACTTATGCAAAAGAGCGTATATGTCATCATGCTCATTGTGCTTATTTTTTGCCAGTGAAAGCAGCATTCTCATTGGATGCGTAATGAGCATGATGACATATATGATCTTTTGGACCACTGACTCAACTAGGTGGGCGGAGCTTCATGCTGGCTACTGTACCTTCCTAAGCACTGTGAAGTCTGCTTCCATACAGTGAAATGACACACAGTTCAAGCTGAGCTGTGACTGCAACATTTCAACTTACTAATTTTTTTCTATGTCTCCTTTTCTAGGATACCTTTAGTTCTCCTATAAAAGCAGGACGCACTGCTGGAATGAAGCAGGTGATCGGTAGGTATCTCTACGCCCCCTGACAAAAGCAAGCTTAGTTCTCCTATAAACCAGGACACACTGCTGGAATGAAGGAGGTGATCGGAAGGTATCAACCCCCCCCCAAGTTCTCCTTTAAAATAGGAATCTTTAGCAATGAAGAATCCATTCAGTGATGTTTAGTGAATATGCTGTACTAAAACAATAGAATCATGTCATGTTTTCAGTGCTACTCACACCATTATAGGCTAAGGTTATTCACTATTTTACCACCTAAAGAATTGAATTAATTCCTTTTCCCCTTTATAATGAGGACCTAGCGCTTTGACATAAGATATTTATCTAAACTGATTTAATGCTAATGCGCTTCTTAGCACTTTTAAATTGCTTTCAATACGATGTGTTTACTTTCTACTGCTCTCGGCATTTAAATGATTAATTGAAACACAATCTTTAACACATATATCACGTGTTAACAATTTGGCGTGTCAGCATTAAACACATGCTGCGGAAATGTATGGCACGATAAGTAAATAGGTGTGATAGTGTCCTTTGGATACAATGTATATACTCTTACACACACAATGTATACATTCATTGTATATGATTATATAATATTTTATATTGATATATTGTATATTAAGGATATCTTTTTGTTTCCCTAATATATGATCAAGCAGGGTGTGGGGTCTCATTGGTTCAGTTGATATGGTTATATTTAAATTGATTACCGGAATATTCTTAAAAATGATATAGAAAATGTCTTTGGTATTCTTAGCCATGTCAAATACTGACCTTTTAAAAAGTACTGTTAGGGCGAAATTTAATAAAATGGAAAATTGCAATATCGCGATATTGAATTTTTTTTTACCGATATTGTAAGTACGTAAGTTTATCGATATTGAAATTCAAATGAAATGTTTAATCTGCTTATTTCAATAGCAAAAATCCATAATATCACTGTAAAATTCGATATCACGGTATCGGTAAAAATCATTCAATATCAACAATATCAATATTGCGATTTTCAATTTTATTAAATTTCGCCCTTATAAGTATTTTATTTTTGATATTTTATTATTTGTGCCAAAAGTAAAAATGTTTTCCATTTTTTTCCTGCTATAACTTCCTGGAATATATTGCTGTTGCTAACATATGCTTCTGCAGAAACTTTCAACCAGGAGATTTAAAGAGTGTAAAAATTGTTACAGCCTTCTTAGTGGTATTAAATGTAAGCTGTTCAGTTATAATGCAAAGGATGTGCTTGTTGCTTAGAAAAATGGCCATATGATTTTTCAGTTTTAAATAGTTATATGTGTTCCAGCAGGGATTCTACTGAGCATGCTCGGGCCACTGATTCAAGAGAAATTAGAAAAATGTTTGTTATAAGACAACTAAAAGTTTTAGCTAATGATTCCCATTATATAAAAATGATGTCTTAATACCATATCACTGAGTGACAGCCAGAAATGGACTGACATGAGCGGGCCCACTGGTAGACTACCCCCCCCCCCCCCCATAGGTTAATGTTTTGTGACATGTGATATCTTGCACAAATGAAGTAGGAGGTCTGAACTGTCTTCCTGCTGGGAGGGCCTGCTCTGGGGGTGGGCGCTGGTGACAGCTATTACATGGCAATAAAATCAATTCTATATACCGATATATTGTAGACCTCCAAGATAATTTATTTTTTCTACAGTGGGTTAATGAAAATTTTCTTCACAGTTATAGTACTAGCTAAGCCACACAGCTAAATATAGCGTTTGCCCAACAGTCTCCAACAAACTAATTCTATTTTTTAGCGCTAATGCCAAATATGAAACTCCGTGAAGTGGTTACAAGCTGTAGCGCATTTCACTCTATGGTGTGCGTTTAGTTATGTTACAATCACATTTTTTTTTTTTCTAATTTTTGTACGAAAAAAAAAAAAAGACAAGCACAGCTTTAACCTTACAGCGAGTTAACTATTGGTTAACCAAGGGGTTTATGGTGGGAAAAAATGAGGCTGATTAATGGTCAGTTCCATTCGACCCTCTACATAAGCAGCTGTTCAGTCTGTACTTGTTAGGCTAAGTGCCAACTGTCACATGGAATACTATGGATATTTCTTCCCGTCTCGCAAAATTCAAACTGAGAATAAGCTCTAAGCTGTCCTCTGATTATCTCTAGGAATGTCCGCCGAAACAGAGAATGCTTTTGTTGTCTGATATCATTTCAGTGCAAGTTCTCCAATCACTTTATGATTTCATTTTAAATGTTTGTTTTTTTAATTCTATAACAATTTCAAAGCAAATCATCATTTTTTTTCTAATAAGATTTTTTTTGTTTATTTGTTTGTTTAGTTTTCTTGCCATTAGTTTCTGAAATGTTATTATCTTTATGGAAATTGGGAACAACCACATCATTGAAATTTATGGCCAATCTACGAACCTTCGCTATTTGGAAGTCTAGACAAAGACAAGCCTCATCACTTTGGGTAGCTACGCTCTGAGGGCGTTATTCACTAAGGTGCAAATTCGACTGTTGAATTCGCAAACAGCGGATTCCCATAGCAAATCCGCTACAAATTCCCCATTTTAAAGTCACAACAATTTTTAAAGTAAAGATTGCAACAATTTTCCTATAATAAAGTTGCGACTGCGACAATATCCTCATTATAAAGACACGAGTGCGACAGTAGCAGCCTATTGCGACTCTCTTTATCTGGTGAATTCGCACCTATATGCAATAATTTGGGCCTTAGTGAATAACCCCCCTGATTCTCTACTCCTTATTCTCTAGACAAAGGAATCCCATAGTGAATTCATGACTGCCTCAGTAGCCATCCTTTGCATACTGTGACAGTCAGTTGGACAGCAGGAGCCCTGCCATCAGCCCCATGATTCGCCACTTCAAACTGGCAAATGCGACACAATGTGCCTTGTCGAATTCCATCCTGTGACAGATTCCAATGCTTGATGAATAGGCAAATTACCTGTTCATGCACACATATAGTAGTGCGAAGTGCTCCATAAGTCTGCAACTGTTGTAAGTGTCTGAATTATACTCGAATTTAGTACATGGAAAAGTTTGCTAAATACCCGAAAAGTGGCAAATAAATGAATTCACACCTTTACATGACAATTCAGCCTTTCATAAATAAGACCCTGGTTAATGTTCAGTGGGTCTTACTAAAGCCTTAAGATGACCTTTGTGTGGTCTTCCATCCACCAACAAGCTGACCTCATTGGTGCCTGCATGTAATCAGGTTATTCATCTTGTAAAACTGCTATGCAATTTAGGCAATGGCTTGCTTGACCCATGTGACTAGAAATGCCAAATAAAACATTCACATTTTTCTAAAATTCCAAATTCCTTTTAACCAAGTATTCCTAATTTGTTGGCTTAAAGCTGTTACTGACCTCCCATCATCCCTTGACAACATTCACCAAGAAGGTGAAGGTTTCTTTTTATATTACGCATATTTCACACTTGAAGGAGATTAGAAAAAAAATAATAGCATCAGAAACTGAACAATACAAAAAATAAAATAAACAAAGAAAAATATAGAGTAGAAACTTACTTATATTAAACAATGCTTTAGTGAGCAGGTAGTCATCCAAACTCCTTTATATTGAGCTGTGATAGCTCATGTGGAGTCTTCCATTTTTTGGTTACAGAAGAATGCTTGGCACCTAACACTGATGGGAATAAAAGACTGAATAACTAAGGGCACCCACTGTTTGAAAGAAGCCACTGGCTTTTGGCTTTTCTTTTTGTTCTTTTCTCTTTCAATAATGTACCAGCTAAATTTACACAGTGTGTTGTATTGCACCAGACAAGGACACAATGCACACTGAACACACAGAATGCCTGAATGAGCTTGATCTCATCAACCAGTCCGACACATGCAGCCCAACGGACATTTATGAGCCATTGTTTGGTTTAACAAGGAAGATTGAAATTTTAAGTGCATGATGGCACTTACTGTCCTACATTTTCTCAACCTAAATAGGATAAGCCTCAGGGCTTCTTAAATCAGAAGGAAGTTTATGGCAGATTTGTATGTGATAAAGTGTACCGTGTTTTCTTTTATAAAGATGCAAGTAACATTCTTTAATTTCATGGATAAACTGTTTTTTTTTTGTAGATTCTGAATGATTTAGGGATAAACAGCAAATCTCACTTCAATATTGCAGACAATTATCAAGATTTTAACTGATACCCAGGATAAATAAAAGGCTATAACCCTTTTAAGATTACGAAAGGACCCAACACCAGCCATTTGTTCATTAACACACGTCAAGCCATGTTTCAGCTGCTGATAAGGATTCTGGGTAATAGCCAGAAGGCAGTCAAATAAACCTGAACCAGCATTACTGAGTTAAGCAACATTAAGGTTGTTGTGATTATGCTGTATACACACTCTAATCCAATACATTTATTAAAAGCAAGCTTTCTGCTGTTCCAATATGTGACGCATCATTAGATAGGGAAATTGTGTCCATATAAACAGATGGAAAAAAAACTAGTGGTTAAAGCGAAAAATACGGGATGCAATATTTGTGCTGAAATCCAAACCATTTACTTTATTTTACCATTTGGAAAAAAAGTGAAAATGGTATTGTAACCTCATTATTGGAACTCTGTGTAGTGATGTGTCTACCTAAATATGGATACTTAGTGACATTATACCAACCAAATATGAATTCCTTTAAAAAAAATGGTATATAGCTAATATTTATCATACTTTGAACTTCACAGAGCCCTTGGAATAGTTAAAGTAGCATTATATTGACCAATTTTGTACTGGTAAAAAAACATGGCTTCTCTTGGACATTTCTTGTTGAGCAAGGCAATAAGAGAAGTTCTGTTGAACAATTGGTTGGCAAATCCAGGCAAGCAGTTTCATATTTTATTCATAATTTGGCCACCGGGGGCACTGTTTTATTGAAGTCTATGGTTGAAATTTCATCTTACTTTTGCACTGTAAACCAATTACTAAATGTCAATACTGCAGATTTCAAATAAGATTCCCCAGAGATGCAGGATCATTACTTACAAAAGAGTGGAACAGGAAAATGTTGCATGCTTGAAAAACTATGGTCTATGCTTGGAATGCCAATGAATGAACCATTATTCAGTCTACAGTGCATGCTACAATTAAATGCATTGATAAATTATGTATTTGGGAATAGGAAACTCATAAAATACAACTCTTCAATCAACTAAATCAACTAAACTATCTTAGCGCACAGTTTTTTTTTATGTATTAATAACAATTCTTCTGGTAATAGTTTTACTTAAAATGTGGAACTTCTTTCCTTTTGAGCATATTTCTCATTTTAAAAACTCTGATATTCCAACCAGAGGATTACACTGTAAATCCATACCACTGCTGACTACTGTATTTAAATCTCTGGCATTATATCATGTAATGCCACGTGGAACACTGTAACTTTTGACCTATATTGCTGGGCTGTAAAAACAAAGAGTAATCTTTGGCACTCCGTAAAAATAAAATTCTAGCTTCATTAATCTATCATTAAAAGAATCAGCATTCCACCTAATGCATTTCACACCAAACTAGTGCATACACATAGGTATATTGCTGGGCTGCCCAGATTCTGCAGTTGTCATGTTCTATATAGATTAAACGGTCAGACTTAAAAGTGGTAGTGGGAATCACTTTCTGAACTCCCATTCCAGTATGTACAGTGGGATATCAGTATGGGGCCTAGAGGAAAAACCTCCAAAGGTGCCTTCCTCAAACACCATATATTTGCAGGAAATTACCCACATCCAGCAGTTGGGAGGTATGTCTGGGCCCTTCTGCCTAGCATTTACCCCCACCAAATCTACATACAGAACTGAATTTGCCACTATTTAACAACGTTTGTGGCAATTTGTTGGTGCAGCATGTGATCACCTTGGTTTAAATCCCTTCTGCCAGAACCATGAAAATATAAACTTGATTAATGTCAGAAATGCTATAACTTGATGAATGTGGGTGCAGAATTATGTTGGAATAATAAAATTTATTTGCTCTGGTCTAACCACCCCAGTACATCTCACAGTCTTTAAAAGGTTTCCTTCTACTTCAAAATATCTCACCTCTTTTTTTTAAATTTCATGTTTTTAAGTTGAATTTGCCAACCTCTAATTCATACATCCAGGCTGAAGAGCAGCAGCTGCATCCTACAAATCTGAGTGCTCTCACGGCAACTGGAATGCTAAGAACTGCTTAAACATTGCTATAGAGGCACCCCCAATCAGAGTCCTCCAAGATCCTCTTTTGAAGGATTCAAACTGGAGGAGGCTCAATGACAACTTCTTGTGTGTAAGTTTCAAGTTGATTGCTATATAGAGAGATCTTCATTAAGTCTAAGGCTTATGCCTCCATATAACATCAGAGACCATTCCCAGCCTTTAGGCCACTGCTTATAAGCCTTTATCTTGTGACAGATGTTTTCCATATGGCAATACTTTCAGAGGAGATCATGGGAGCCACAAAATTTGTATATATAACATCATGTGATATAGATTTCTGGATGGAAGCAGACACGGTCTAAAGACCAAAAGTAAGCCCAGATATGGAGACAGTAAGCAATCAAATGTATTAGACATGTAGATCCTATTTTCTACTGATTGCAATGGATAGACCTAGGCAAACATTTCCCCCATTTATGGGACCCAGAACCTGTTAATGGTACACAAAACGGTAAGTTCCATTTAGTACTAAGATGAGGCAGCTCTGACATCCTTCCAAACTGCAATCCTGATCCTCACCACCTGGCCTTCCTAATGCAGTGGTGTCCTCTTGAAGTCTCCTCACTTTTATGCAAAATAGCTACTGTACATGTTTCCTGTGAGCGGATTGGTGAAGGAAAGGGCATGAGGATAAAGAGCTAAGATTGAACAATCAGGAAAGCCCAATATTGTGGATCAAGATATTGTGGCTTACAGAGTTGCTGCAACTACATCAGAAAGAGGTAGTTCCCCATAACACATAGGAGACCCCAAAGATTTAATATGCCTTTAATAGTTAATGTAATCACATTACTTGTAATGAGGCTTACTGCCTAGAGATTGTAATGGTCTGAAGAAGTCAAGAGACTTTTTTTTTCTAGGAACACCCTTGAGGCACATTATGGTGCCGGTCACAATTATTTTGATTGATGAACATCTTTCCCAGGCATTCAGTGTTAATGTTACAGATGTGCATATTATCCAGACACTAATAGACCATTTAATTTAAAAGACCATTTCAGCAATTTTGCTAAGAGAAGCAAATGCAAAAAAATGTCCAAAATAATTTCCACTTTGGATATTGAGCCTCAAATCCCAAGCTCTTCAATTAAGTCCTGTAAACATGTTAACTCTTAGCTTAGACACATCTAATCTCTGCAAGGAACAAAGCCAGATGGTCTTCAACAGCCCTGACCAAACCAATAAAAGATTCCTATCCTGCAAAATAGCACAGTAACAGTTTCGTGATAGCAATGAAATCACAGGTCTTAATAGTTTTCCAACTCAATTGCTGGTTAAGAAAAAAAACAAATATAATATTTATTTTTATATATTATCTTACAGATAGTTAGATATAAATATAAATTCGGGATATTAAAAAGGCTACAGATCATTAACTGTTAATTAAAAAAAGGCAACTAAGAATTAAAATAAGTAAATCCTTTCTGGGACATTCAGGAAACAAAAGCATCTTGGAGGAATATTTGTTACTCTAGGTCCCTGACTGGTATGTTTGGAGCACACCAAATGCTTTTGAGAAAAAGGGGCCAGATCATTATTTAAACCCTAGATCGGCCACGATTCTTTAAACTTGCTCTCCAACTGCTTCTCTCTTACTGAGAAATATTACAAAGCTGAAATAATAGAATATATTACATTTAGCACAGGACTTGCACAGCAGAGAGCATGCACTTGATCGATGAGATAAAGTGCCACATAGGAGCTTCTTACTAAGTGATAATGCGGCATAATACATTCATCTTCTCCTGGCTGGGGCAAACTATTTGTACACGGTCGGACACCCCACAGTGAATGCATTCAGTTTTATTTTATTTTATTTTTTTAAAGTAATGGATCGCTACTTTTTTCCCCATTATAAACTGATATAAAAGGATTAACTATTTCATTCCTGAGATAAAAATAGAGCCGTAGTATTCAGCCTCTCTCTCGTTGACTAAGAATAGAGAGTATATAGATCTACGCTCTATAGTGCCGCCTTTACTTAATTTCGGACAGTCTGCGTTCTGCATAGAGAAAATCTCAACGAGATACAACCATTTTACAGCTACAGGTATATTTTATAACATTTTTAGCACTCTAGATAAATAGCTATGTTGTAGAACCAGCAATCTCATTGGATTGCATCTCCCATCTGTAAAAGCAAAGAGCTGTCAGCAGCAGCGTGGGGAAAAAAGCATTGGTGCAGTGCTTCAAGATCCTTCAATCACAAACACTCTGTGTGCCTAAAGTTGGGAGTCCGAACAGATTCTTTCTAAACAGCATTATTTAAGTAGGAATGAATCCTCCATTATCCCACAGTGATTTCAGTAGAAATCCCGAAAGGGCAGCAAAGAGAGTGCTCAGTGAATTAGAATTAAGGCTAACAATAGGTTAAATGCTAAATAGATGACCTTGCTTTGAGAAGCTGTAGAGTTTGACTGTTAAAGGGAAACATACAATGTGGGACTCATGTCAAGCTTCTTACTCATGCAACTGAATCACTACAAGATACATGCAGATGAACCTATTCTGTTGTGTACGTGAAATACTTCAATATGGAATAGAAAAAGCCATCAGAACAATATGTTTACTGGAGACCACATGCTGTTCCTTAATCAGTGGTCATAAACCCATTAACAATGCTCCTGCAAATGTTTAATTTAAAATGAAAATGACAGATCCAGCCCTTGGGTAGAGTTCCACGAGGTTAACCCTTTAATGGCTGATATACAGATCTTGATACTGAGTGAGAAATATCGATTACTGTAGTGAGTGAGATACAGCAGTACCGTAGTGAGTGAGATACAGCAAAAAATAAAATAAAATAAATTGTATATATATATATATATATATATATATATATATATATATATATATACACACACACACACACACACACACACACACACACACACACATATACATAATTAGTATTTAGGAGACTGATCAGGAACATTTTTGGATAATTTTATTCTTTAGTCACAGATGCCCAGGACTACTGGTATGTGAACTGCAGCAGGAGAGGGATTGCAGCACAGAGGTGAACCCTAGCTATAAGAATGCATGATCTGCCCATTTAAAATCAAACAGTCCTTTTAAACAACTTATTAGAAAAAAATGAAGGAAACTTACCCAAAATATCAAGTTGAAGAGGAACATCATGTATTTCAGACAACAGAGACAGCCTCTTGCCATGTTGCACTTCTTAAATTCTAGAAGGAAAACAAATGATAGATCCAGGTAAAAGACCACATATTTCCCTCCTTTGGGTGCAGAGTACTTGTCCTTTTTTAAACCAGTTTGGCTCTGAGCACGGGATCCGGCAGTACCATAAAAAGCACCGGCGGTGAAACCTCTGCCAAACTCCCTGCCTGAAGTAGATGGTTTAGCTGAGTCTCTGCTGTCCAAAGACGGGCTGCGATGGATAGAGGAATCCTCGCTACTTGACTTTTCCATGGTCCTTCCTTGCACCGTTTCCAGAGCTAGAGTTTATCATCTCTCAGTATTAAATCCAGCTCACAGTATAGGGGGGAGGGGGGTTAGAACTAGGTCTATCAGGAGGTCACTGCACTGCTCTATAGCCAGGGTTCCACACTGGAGAATCTCCAGGAACTTATTGCATTTACCTGCTATGCACTGACATGGTTCAACGTTCTACAATGTTACACTGTTAACATTCTAACCACTTCTTCTACAATGCATTCAATCCATAGATCACTATCCCCCCACAATGCTTTTCCACATCACCTAGACTTTGCAAGGCTTGTTACACGCTTCTGCTGCTTTCTGAAGCAGATTTCCAGTCTTTGTACTGTTCAGTATCTGTTTCAGTAAATCTGGAGCATGAAAGCTTCACAGCAGCTGCAGCCTTTTACAGGGCAATCCCACCGAAAATCCCTGAGCCAGCTCTCAAGTAATACAGCTTACCCTTTAGAAACCCACCCCCCAAGCTTCCCAACTAGCCAATCAAGAACAACGCAGCTCCCCCAGACACGCCTCCTTGACATAATACCTTTAAAAAGCCTTATTCCTCTGCTCACACTATACAGAGCTACACATATGATAAATCTACCTCTAACTGTCATATGCTGCTTAAAGAAATATCAGGGCTGATAGAGAAATACAATTCCTACAAAATAGAAAAATAAAACAAACCTAAAGAAATAAAGGATGATCAATATCTCCATCTATTATGATTTTGTTTTGTTTTACATTTTCTTACTAATGGATATTAAAAGATAACACAATGTTTGTTAATCCTTTAAATGTTTCTTAAGATCAATGATAAAGTTATATGAGCAGATATTTGTCTGTCAGGTTTTATCAATTAGTGGATAGAAAACCTGTCGTTCTCTAGGTGTGAATGACATACAATTTTGAGCTGGGTATGCTGGGGGGAAAAAAAAGCACATTTTTTTTGGCTAGTCAATGAAGATAATTTCCCATTTAACAAACCCCACAGCAGAAAAATAGTGTGGAAAAAGATCAGTCTGCTATTTTGAGGAATAAAGATGTTGCTAAAAGAGTCATTAAACAAAGATAAAGGAATGCAATCATCCATAAACCTCACCTTTTCTATAATTACACTCATATCTGATACAGAGGATAATGTAAATTATAAGGTTATTAATAGACACCTCGGAGTTCCCCCACATCACCCAGAATGCTTTAGTTTAAGGTTGTAGTGTTCTACTGTAACTTATTCAGAAAGACTACCTTTCCCATAATAATATGCTCTTTGTTTCACCTAGACCAGGGTTGGGCAAACTACGGCCCGTGGGCCGAGTCCGGCCCTTCACAAGTCTCGGACCAGCCCGTGGGATAATAATAAAATTTGGGGACGTGGCCTAGTGCCAAAGGCATCAGCATGCTAGGCACGCCTCCCTCGGCCCTCTGAAGCCATCGGCCGTTCATGCGGCCCGATGGCTTAAACATTTGCCCACCCTTGACCTAGACGTATGTGTTGCAATGATACTAATAACTTGGTTAACTCCTCATTTTGTCATACTAAAGAAAATAATTTGCAGCCCTGTAATGTTTATCAACATGGGTGTCTACATATCCCATGATCCCCTATGAAGTATCAACTCACTGGAAAGGTACCATGGCAGTCTGAGAGATGCAAAGGCAAGTGGCTTGGAGAAGATGAATCATAAGCATGTTTCAAAATAATGGTTTTTTTTTTAAACAGGTAAGTGGAGTGGTGGTTGCTGTAACTGGGTAGTTCTAATGTTTATAAGGTTATATTTTACAGCAGGGGTCCCCAAACTATGGCCCGCGGGCCAGATGCGGCCCC
>WMED01003458.1:0-22136 GCA_019650415.1 Pipa parva
AGCGTTACCTTATTATGAACTGTGGATTGAACCGATTACCTTGCTTCCAATCAATTAAATAGACAAGTATGGATAGAGCTGGGGACCGTGCACGGCTGCAGGGAAGATTAAACACTGGACGCGTGTCATGTGACCGCATCACATGATAGGCGCATCACTAACAGGAAGGCTCAAGCTCCGACAAGGTACAGTATGTGCAGGAATATGCCGTTACTCGTGTATAAGTCGACTACACAATTTTACATGTTTTTTTTAGCTAAAATATGTACAAATATATGAGGAGATCAGTACAGAGATCTCTTCCACAATCTATTTATGCCAAGAACTGTAAGTATAACAAGGGGGCATCCTCTGCGTATAGAGGAAAGAAGTTTCTGTACCAACATAGAAGGGGGTTCTTTACTGTAAGAGCAGTGAGGTTCATCAATGCCTGAAGAAGTTGTTATGGTTGATTCAATTAAAGAGTTCAAAAGGGATTTGGATGCTTTCCTTCAGTGTAAGAACATTGTAAGTTATGAGTACTAGATAACTGAAGGTGGGATCTTGATCCAGGGAATTATTCTGATTGCCATAGTTGGAGCCATATGAGGATAGTTGGCTCTTGCCTCGTGGGTTTTTTTTGCTTTCCTCTGAATCAATATTTCAGTAAAATAGGCTGAACTGGATGAAATTGTGTCTTTTTTCAGCCTTATAAACTATGTTACTATTTAACTATATATGTAACACGTATATAGTCATAAATATACTTTACTGTTTGATTGCCAGGCAATTGGGGTGACAAAAGAATGAATTATGAGCAATCAAAATGTATAGATAGATATTTTGGATCTTAGATATTTTCTCTTACAACATTTGATAGATTTTCTGAGTTGTCTGCTATAGGCACTTTTTATTGACTTGTAGTGTAATTTTAGAACATTTCTTGCAAAAGGATATTTGGAAAGAAAATGAAATGGATGGAATTCCTTTAAACCAACCAGCTTTTACAGACTTCTATAAATAAATCTTAAATTGATGCTATTTTTCAGCTCCAGAAATGTAATACCATAGTAATTAGTTTGGAGCCTGCTATTAAATATCCCCTAAAGTCAGACGGTTCTTAACTGAGCTGCTCTAAACTTTTTAGGAGGAAACTAGCTGGAACACATAGAAATATTATCTAGGTGCTAGAACATCTCAATTTAACATTAGCCTGGCATTTCAAAAGGGAACTAGTGCAAGGAAAATAAACGACCTTCAAAAACTGGTTTAATAAAAAAAATAGTTTTTATAATCTTAATTATTGTACTGGCACTGGCCAAATATAACTTGTATGAAATTGCATACGTTATTATGTATTAAAAAGGGAAAGTTGGCCCTGTTTCCATTTGCCCTGAAGAACTCACAATATTATTCAAACAGTAAAGTTGCCATGCAGATATGTGTCATTTTGTAATGTTTTATGTATGTAGTTGGAAAACCAATTGGCTCACAAGGTCTGCCCAATGAAAAGAGAGTTCTTAGATTTTTAAAAATCCTTTGTAACTTTCACATGTTTGAATTTCATGATGTGTCACTACTACTTAAATTTGATCTGCCACCTTCACACTAACTTCAGTGATAGGAAGAAGGTGAACTGATAATTTTTTCAGAGATAAACTCTCAACCCAGATTTTATGTAGCATGGAAACCTGTGAGCATGTCAACAAATGCTCTTAAAGCTAGCAAAAAGTTCACATTGTGTCTCCTCTAATCATATTCCTTCAGGATCATATTTTGGTATATTCAACTATAGAAGCATCAGTAGAAAATTGCAGTAGACCAGGTGAGGTTCAAAAAGGTAGGGAGAGTTATAGGATGATCTGTTAAAAAATATCAGCCTACCCTAGACTTTTCTTCTCATCCCTGGAGTCTGGATGTTTAAATAACTCTGAGGTGGTAATTTATGTATTTTTCAGTGGTTTTGTTTAAGTTAATCAGCTTAACCTTTGTTCACCTATGTATCTGTGTCATGTTTTCAGCAAGCCATTTCATACTAAGTAGTTTTCTAACAGTGGTAAATACTGTATGGCATCACTTTGCGCCAGAAGTTAAAAAACTGTAAAAGCTATTATTTCAGAATTTTACTTCTTACCACAACATCCAGGGGGTTATTCACTAATGTCCGAATTGTTGCGTATATGTTCGAATTCGCCAGATAAAGACAGTCGCAATAGGTTGCTACTGTCGCAGTCATGTCTTTATAATGAGAATATTGTCGCAGTCGCGACTTTATTATGGGAAAATTATCGCGACTTAACAATGGGAATTGTCACGGAGTTGCTATGGGAATTCACTGGTTGCGAATTCAACAGTCGAATTCGCACCTTAGTGAATAACACCTCAAGTGGTGAAAATAGAAACGTAGAACTAAAAGGCAAACATCCAGCACAGCTTACTCTATGACAATAGATGAATGAATTAAGCTAAAAATTGCTGAAATTTTTTTTTAAAAAAAAGCACCATAGTCTGGTATAACAGAGCAGGTCACCCAAAGTAAAACGTAAAGGCTATGTAATTTAACTGGTGTCTTATACCATGTAATCACAATTGTATAAGCCTGTCCATTAATGGCAGAGTTCAGTGAGATTCATAAGTAGGAAGAAACTGTAAAGTTTAGACCTGATGCCTAGTATTTTTCCATATATTTGACAGGATTTTTCCTTGCGGTTAAGATTATCTATAAGAATAGAAATGCACCTGACAGGCAGAGAAAAAGTTGTTACCATAATTGTCCCAGTAAATACTTCCCTTTATTATGTCACAGGATTTGTGTATACCCGCTTCCAAGCAATCAGTGTCCTCCTACCTAAAACAAGTCAATGTAAAGTGCAATAGTTAATTAACTATTTTAATAGTGTGAAAGTAAAATGAATACTAATGATTTTAATTGAAGGAAGAATCCTTATGTTCCACCTGTTTTTACAGTTTTCTTTTATAGCTTTTACCATGAAGCTGTTTTGTTTATGGACCAGAAGTAGTCAAGGATGCAGGTCAGCTGACTCAGATTAATTTAAAGTCAAAGCTTAAGAGCTTAGCTATAAATCTTCCAGATTGTTTGGGTTTAACCATTATCTAGCAACATTCAAAAGCAATCAGCACTCTCCAAGGTCATTAGTAAAACTAAATCTAAAACAGAAGGGAAACAAGCTTTTTTAGAAAGAACCTTCAGGAAACAAATAAAATGACAAAACATTATGAGAATAAAAAAAAAAATTGCTGGAAATGTTGGGGGTTGTGTATGAAACAGTGTAATGTGCATAGTAGGTGCAAGTTCCAAAATCTGTTCTTGGAATGAATAGCATTGTTATCCAATTCCACTTAGATTGTAAGCTCTACGGGGAAGGGACTTCCGTCCTCTTGCGTCAATCACAACCTGGCACTTAAAGTGATTTTATGTTTGTAAGTTACTCACTTGTAATGTGTAATTCACTTTTCCCATGTCTGTATTATATTTGTATTGCTGAATTGTACAGTTGTGCATATATCTGTGGCACTTTATAAATAAATTTATACGTACATACCTCTCAAGTTTTCAACTTGAATAGCATTAGTCAAATCATCATTAAAAATATTTACTGTAGTGTCACCTGTACACTGCCCACCTTCTCTTGATTGGACAATAGGGGATAGGGTTAAGGTCTGCTGCCAGGGGTCTAGGGACCACATAATAGGACACAAAAACAGGACTGTCCCGTGGGATCTGGGACACTGGGGAGGTCAAGTGTTACTACTGCTTAGCACATAGCTTTCCTTCATAAATAGATCATTGTATTTAGGATGGTATGAGGACAATTTGTATTACAATATTATGGAGTAGTTATTATGTTGTAGTAAGGGGAATTAAAACTATCTCAAATGTAAACTGTGTATGTATACTATCTATGAGGCAACCACCACAAACACTGGTGACCACATACTCCAGCACCAATTCAGTTACCTGCACAATGGCCAATAGCCACTTGCAGTTTATGGCTGAGAAAATATGGCCATAGGGGTTTTCTCTGTGGTGAAATGACTTGTGAGGAAACTGCAAGCAGTTGGTTGTGCAGGTAATGGCTGATGAGGGCTTGGGGATATGCACATGCAAACTGCTTAGTGGGTCACTCCCCTTAGTGATCAGCTTAGACTGTCCCCTGCTTCCCCTAAATTTGTTTAAAAGTACCTAATAAATACATTGTAAGGCCTCGATAATAATGTGCTGAAATCAAAAAATATGCCATCGGTATTATCCAATCTTTGTGTAGTTGCATGGAAATACAACGGGAATTCTATATAACTAGTTGGATAAAAAAACTTCAGTGAAGTCTTTATTAATTTTTTTAACGAGTAGTCTGAGTGATAAGTCAGACAACAGGCTGCAGTGTTAAAATGACTTAAAGAGCAGATACTTAAGTTATCATCACTTTCTTTGCAAAAGCTCTGTGATGATATAATAAACTTAGACTTCCTCATGCTTCAGACAACTTCACACTTCCTCTCAGATTAACAGTGGGCGAAGACCTGTCAATGTGTAGCAGACCTCTGTGCTGCATGTTCTGGATTATTCATTTTTATCTATCAGTATAGATAAAGAGAAGTGCCTTTTTTCCTGTGTACATTAATTGGAATACAACTAACCATTCCATTGCAGCAAGACCAAACACAGTACATGAGATAAACTGGCAAATTCCTCCCTACTTAAGGCTAGGTACACACTAGTGTATTGTGCGAAGCGTATTTAAAAAAAAAAAATCTCTGGTGAAAATACACTGGGAATAGACGCCAGAGAATTTACATAGAGAACAATGCTAATGGAATAAAAGTGTTCACATTAGTGTTTCATTGAGAGCGTATTACGCTACAATGCTATTGGCGCTATTTCTTCAAGCGTATAGAACTCGGCGTATTTTATGTGACTAGATTAGTTTCAATAAGGAATTTAACAGTTCCAATCACACACAGCTCAAAAATGCGCTGAGCTTGCAAACTGACAGTTCATGTGACATTTTGTAATAGCAAAAAAAGGCAGCGATAAAGCACCTATGAAAAATTGCTGATAAAGAAAATCTTCTTCAAATTATCGGAACGGATTCAACTGAATCCAACTGGAAGTAGGATACATTAAAGGATATTTTTTTGTATTGTTACATTAGCAGCTTCTGAAAGGACAATACAGAAAAATGCCCTCTAATGTATCCTACTTCCAGTTGGTTTTCTTTATCAGCAATTTTTCATAGGTTTTTTTTTCACTGCCTTTTTTGCTATTACAAAATGTCACGTGAACTGTCAGTTTGCAAACACATTGCTTTTATACGCTGTGTGTAATTGCACCTGTTAAAATGGTGGTACCCCCCTGTTTTTAACTTGTATGTTGTGTTTGGCACCTTTTTCAGTTATCATTAAAGTTATGCACTGATTATTTGCTACATAATTCTGTGTGCAGGTTTCTATGGGGGTGTCTATCATTACCTGATTGTTATAGGATTGCCTGTGAACTTGGCATAGTCCTTTATAAATCAAGGCTATTTTCCTTGCCTCCTCACCTAAAGAAGAAGTGAATATTAAACAGCATATATAACCTAAGTGTCAGCCTGTTTTACATCACAGATGTTATGCTCACAATAAAGATTTTCTATAAAGACATATAAGGAGTGTTTCTGGGTGCCATACTCCCACATTGTAACATTGGACAAATGTATGGAATGTATGTCAGAGGTCATTGTTGTGTCCCAGGGGATAATACACTGAAGTATTCTTTTCTGCAGAGACAGAATGGTTATCTCTTCCAAATATTACACTTGATACTAACCATAATGTCTATTTATTAGATCTGCATCAGGTGCAGTGCACATGGATAAATATTTGGATGGAATTGTATAATAATAGTGGAGGTTAATAAGCTACTAATCTAGGGGCACTGGGAAGCTGACATTCCTTGGCTTCTTGGCTGTCGCTCCATAGGGTGTCACATTCCATAGAGTGAAATGTGATAGCAGGACTTTAAGTCTCTTCCCCCCCAGTGGGTCTGGAGTCTAGAGAGCAATAGCAGGTATAGGTTATCCTCCCAGACCCCAGTAAAGGTTAGTTTACAGATGCATTCCAAACAGTTTTTCATTTACATCTTCTAGTTCCATATACCTAAAATAACAATCCACCAAAATCTGCTGTAGGGTGGTGGAAGTTGTAGTTGATTAAAAGATATAAGGGCCACAGAATCTAGTCTATCACTGATATACAGGTAGTGTTAAACAGTTGCACTGGTATTCTTCCACTAACAAGTAAATTATATCACTGCTAGTTTAATTAGGACTCTCTAAACCAGTGGTTCTTAACCTTGTTTGAGGTACCGAACCCACCAGTTTCATATGCACTTTCACCGAACCCTTCTTTAGTGATAAATCACTTGACCTCCATATCTTGACCTCCGTGGCGGAGGCTCCGCCAAACCCCTGAGACTGACTCACCAAACCCCTAGGGTTCGATAGAACCCCGGTTAAGAACCACTGCTCTAAACACTGCTTAAATGTACAAATTGGGTAAAATTACCTATTTTAAAGAAAATCAATATTTATTTAATTGTGCACATATTTCAGTGATGATTTTTATATATGATTATATCCTATTATTTTTAAAACATCATAATATGTTTAGTACTGGATTTCCTTGTAGGTACAAGAGACATGTCTATAGGCAGCACAGGCGCAAGGGCACTTCTCTGCTAGTCAAGCATGTGGGTTGGGTGAGGGGTCAGGTAGATAAATTCCATTTTTTAATATTCAAATGTTGAACCAGACTTTTATCATTTTAATTTGCATGAAACTATGATCCGCACAGCATATTATTAACACATATGAGCAAAATTTATAAAGCTTGGGAAGGTCGATTTCCATCTTCTCAGTTTTCATCAATGTAAAAAACGGGTGCCCGATCGAAAAACATCGATTGAAAAGTTTTGATCAGTAAAATTGATCGAAAAGTATCGATCAATATTTTTCGATCAGGCAACCATTTTTTTTTACATTGATAAAACTTGAGAAAGTGGATGTCGACTTTCTCAAGCTTTATAGATTTCCCAACTCCCGCACCAGGAAATGTGTGTGTGACATATACCAGCCAAAATTCTTGTTATTCTTGTTCGCTTTTATACAAAATTGTGCTTGGATGGTATTCTTCCCAAGTTTAGCTTAATTCAGTAGGGATTGAGGAATAACTCTTTAAGTTCAGTATATTTGTTTAAAAGCTCAGTGTATGGTATTGGCTAGTTCTTAAGAGTTGGTTAGTTGAGTATTTGATCTCTGCTCTGCTACCACAGAAAATACTTGTAGTGTGCCTTATAAGAACAAATACTGAGATTTGTATTATTAAGTTATGGAAATGTATATAATTTTATATCTTGCTTTTAGGTATTCACATACAAGCAAAGCACAATTACCCGCCAAAAGGTGACAACTATGCATTCCACAAGTGTCGATGGAGTAGAAGATATGGCATCACTGAGTGATCTACATGAGGGATCAATCATGTACAATCTCTTCCAGAGATATCGGCAGAACAAAATCTATGTAAGTACCTGTTCTCATCCCTTCTCCATCAGAAAGTACACTAATATATTGTAATATATAGCAATATGCAAACCTATTTTTTGCTTTTATACTGTAATTTCTTGTTTTTATTTTCAATAAAAAAATGATAATTAGACGCTGCCTTACCAATTTTGAATGAAATGCACAGAGCTAAATACCCAGAAGGTTGTGAATTTTGCCAGATAAACAGTTGGTTGAATTGTGTTCTTGAATGAGTCTGCACAGTAGACTGGAGATGCAATATATACAGTACACTGCCATACATAAAAATAGCCAACCCACTCCTCTTTGCTGATATTTTTTTCTCCCCTAGATCTGTATAATGTGATCATTTACATCATATGTTATAGAACAAATTGCCATTTTTTGTCCCACCAGTGCTATGTGATTATTGCTGCTTGTAACAATGCAGCTGCCCAGTGATAAAATATGAACTTCCTAGTAAACAGTTTTATAGCCCCTGCATCCAGGGCTGGCTAGCTGATTATGCCAAAAGGGTAATTGTTTAAGGTCAATTGTGTTTGGAGTTCCCTACAGATATGTTTCTTGGTATTGACTGTATGTGTACATAAGTAATAGGAGCCCCATATTTATGCTGTATGATATTTTATAGAAGCAGAAACATTTATATATGAATATTTAAAATGTGATGTTCCTGTGGCCTTACATTGGGAGGAAAAGAAAATAATATTATGACCAAAATAAATGCCATAGTCTTAATGTGCTTTTCACAGCAAATGTCCATAGCTATCTCATTGTAAATACATTATTAGATGTGGATGGATGGAGGGTTTTCTTTCATGCAATCAAACACACCCATATATTTACTAGATATATGATGTAAAATGAGTGACCTTAGGAAGGTTGAACAGTCATTCTTCTTTGTTACAACTGAATCTTCTGATCTGAATAAAATAACATCTGGTGACTAGGCATATCTGGAGTCCAAGTAAATAACAAATGCACCACTAGAAAAACCATAAGAGAATGCCACTATACAAGAGCTGGTCAACAAAGATAAAAGTACTTTGCTGATCCCTGTTTGTTTCTGGGCAGAAGAACAGATAAAAATATAGTAAACATTCAGTCCTGCTAGCCTCTGTTTGCTGCTGCTATTTTTTTTTAATCCTAACCTCGGGTTCTTGCCATGCAAACAAAGTCAGAGATCATCTGTGTTCAAGCAGTTAGCATCACAAAATTTGTCATACGGCTAGTTTGGACTTCATCAGTCAGTTGGTATATAATAGGTTTAAGTATTAAGGGGAATGGGTTTGCCTATTGCTTGATGAAAGAAGGTAGTTACTGTGCTGAGTGAAAAGGAAATAAAATACATTTACAAAGAACAGGTGTTCATTTTTCCTAGTTCACTTGCTTGAGTATTGAGGGTTTGATGGGAAATATTTCCTTATCACTTGCATTATAGGTTTATATATTTTAGGTAATACAGCAATACAAAAAAATAAAATAAAATGCCTCAAATGCATTCATATTTATATTCAATCAAAAAAAGTAAAATCTAAATTGTTTCTATATATTATGATATTTAGCTATTTTGGTTTTTGAAACTGGGAATTTTATAAGTGCTATATATTGTATAATCAACTGCCATGCTAATCTAAAATACTTTAAGAATTTTCTCAAAAATAATTTTACAAATCAAATGCTATATCAATTTATTGCCACCAGGAGACTGTTCTGTGGCAGTACAGTATATGCATAATACATTCACTATAGCCCTAAAGTGTTCCAGATCCTTCTGAAAGTCCTGGTTTCTGTCCTGACATTGGTCCTGTCCTGACAGCTATGATTGCTGGCATTGTGCATAATGACACTGGTGCGCTGCCAATCAGGGAAGAGATAGGTGGTGTGCCTATGATGTCATTATGACATAAAAAGGAAAAAAACAGGGCATTATCTTAAAAGTACATCTTATGATAACTTGGATTTTATGAAAAATGTTAGCAATTACCATTTGCATCCTTTTTTATAATAATAAATCATTAAAGTAAAAAAGCACACAAAATGGGGATTGCTAACTTTTTATTCAAATTTGTAACTGCCTCTATATCACCTGTGTTCAAGGCAGGCATTAATTTTACTTATTTAAACAGGTCTCAAAATTTTTGGAAATGTCATACATCAGTTGTGCTTGGTCATAAACACTGTTTTTTGCAAAAAATGTTTTACATACATTAGATGGGCAAAATATGATATAAAAGCTACTTGGGGTGAAATTTAATAAACTTGGAGAAGCCCAATTTCGCTTTACCGAGTTTATCCCAAGAACATCTCGGTTGTTCGTGCGGTAAAAATCGCTCAATATTTTCAATCAATATTTACTGACCAAAAACTTTTTGATCAAATTTTTGGATGGAAAGGTAGCCATACTTTACATTAGTAGTATGGCTACCTTTACATCGAAAAAATAGAGATAGAAAAACTCGATCGAGAGTTTCTGTCAGTAAATATCAATCGAAAAAAATCCCCGATATTTACCGTGTGAAACTTACGAGATCGGGCTTTTCCAAGTTTATTCAATTTCGCCCTATGTGTCCATTTTTATATCGATGCTAATACATTACCCCATGGTGTCAAGGAGAAGATTTAATTTTTACTACTAATATTATTTACAGAAGATATAAATAGCAACCATCATTTATATCTTATTTGATTCTTCTTTCTATAGCATCAAAAGAATTATTGTAATTTATACAGACTTCCTACACTTTATGGAACAGTATTGGAATGTTAAGCTTTATGTTCAGGAAACCCCAACCCAAATATATCTTTGTATTTGTATTCTTATTTTTGGAACTGTGTTAAAAGCAGCTGTGAAAAAGTATCAGGTTCACTTAAGCAAAGAAATCAAAGAGCAAAATAAAAAATAAATAATCTTTCATGATTTATTTATATTTCCTTTTATTAAATGATTTGAATAAAGGGAGTTTTAAAAAATGATCCAGAAAACAATATGGCGCCAATCAGTAAATTGACAGTTTTTTGTATATTTTTCCAAAAGCAGATAGGGTTTGGGGATCGCCAGAAAATTTTTGAGAATGAGCCAGCTTAGATAAACCATGTTTATGGAAAAATGTGAGAAACCTATGTATTTAATTCAATAGTGCTAGAGCTACCCTACTAATAACCTTAACAGTACAAATAGGTCATGTAATAGGCTTTCTCTCAGTTAAAAATAGGTAATTCCTGTTATATTCTTCAAAGTTTGGAGATAGTTATGGATGTGTTGCACAAATGTTGACTACAGGCAGTTCTAAGGTCATCTGATGATATGAGGATGGTCTGAGTATTAGTTTTACGTCACAGTTTCCTTCAATGATAGACATGGAATGCTTGTGTCTTCATTTTAGGCTGACCTTGACTGGATGTCCAAGATTGGGCATCATAATTTAATTGTAGGGCAACTGTATATGCAGCAAATGATTAAACTTCAAACTTACTGACAGCCCGCGTCTTGCATGGTGTTTCTGCTCCTGGGTATGTAACTGATGACTTAGCTGTTGAATGTTTGTCCGCATAAACGAGATCTATGTACAGAGTCCATAAACTGCACAATAACTTGTTCCATGTCATTAGTTGCTTGTTTATTAGAATGTGCTTTTCTATATCCGTTCCTAACAAGTCTTAGTCAAGAGAAGCCAGCCTTTCTTCATGTGTACAAATAAATACAGAAATGCTAACAACATATGTTTTTTCACCTCAGAATATATTTATCAAACAGCATCACAGTGTTTTTTTTCTTCCTTGCTCACTATTTATACTTTCCCTTGAATGGCTGTTTGCTGGTCATGTTTTAGTCTTAGGACTCTGGGAAAGGACTTGAAAAAGCGACTGTCCCTCTCAATCTGGGGCACTTTGTATAAACAATCAGGGGTTAGTGGGTGATGCCCTGGTGATGTCACTAATGACTAGTTCAGAGACAATCAGGAACTATTAGGCAGTGCACCAGTGATGTCTCTGTCAGGGGGGTCTGTCCTGCTGTCCTCCTGGAAAGTTAAGAGGTATACTTATAATAGGTGTCTTAGTGTCGTGTGCATCATGCTTAATAATATGCTACTTTGAATTTCTGATGCAGTCAGGTTTATATAATGTCTTTACGTATGCTTTCTTTGCTGCAGACATGTTTTCAGCTAAAACTTTATAATTAGAGGTGTCATTACCATTTCATTACATTGTTCATGGATTTCTGAGTCACACATGTAAATGCATCACTTGCTGAAATACAGAGCTCAATCTTGGTTGCTACTCATCCTATTATAAAATAGCTGTGTCTGCAGTGGCTTTTTAAGCAACCTATTCTAATTTGATATCCAGGTAGAAATACTTCTCTAGTGAGGCACTCCCCAAGTCTGTTTTATTCCCACAGTGAAGCTTGCTTCATTAATAATCTCTGCTACTCTTATAAGTTTTCTATACTTTAATACAAATGCAAAGCATTTATCTTTATGTTTGGCTTTTTTGTATAATGATATGTTTTTGTTTTTTTTAAATAAATTTATTTGGCCTAAGTGGTCAGTAATTGTTTTTTAAGAAAACCTGGGTTTTTTAATCCAAGACTTCCTGTTTTACAGGATGTTTTTGAGTTCCCTGTGTTTCCTGAATTTTACAGCTAATTTCCCTTACCTTCCATCATGCTCATAAGATATAATATGCACATGGTGTTTATAATTAAGAGCTATTACTAGAATACTTTAGCAAATGGAAATATTTTAAATTTAATGTAGACTTTTTAAGGTATTTTAAGAAAGTCTGCAATAGATTAATTGAAATCTAATCCAGCATTTTGCCTTTGTGGTCTACTGTTCATTTTTAGATTTATTTTGATTCAGACTAATGAGTATGGAGAAGGAATAGAGTTAGAGTTCTGAATTGGTTTAATTTGAAGACTAAAGTTGGAAATATTTTGTAATCTTTCTAATGCAGAGTAACCTTATTCTTCTGAACGGCTGCCTTTATTAATTACTGATACACATACCTCATTTCATTAAGAAGTGGTTTGTGTCATATTTTCATATTAATGGTTGGTAAAATAGTGCTTTTGTTACAGCCATAAATGGAGAGTTTCCATGTTGCTTTAACCAGAGAAAAATGTATGCTTTCTCCTGATCATATAAAAACTGCTTATGTTTAAAGATGGGATTACAGGCAGACTCGAATACTTTTTCACTAAAGTGAATTTAAGCAGAAGAAACACTCAATTTTATTAAGCAATTTTAAAAGGTCTTCTTATACGTACTCACAAATTATACAATGTTATTTTATAATTTGATTTGTATTACCTTTAGTATTATCTTTAATTTAACATCAGTATCTCCACACACAAATGTTAAAAGTTTATCAGACAAGCTGATTACCTTCCCTCTGTTTGAAACTCATTTTGGGGTTAAACACACCTGAGTATTTTGTTTGAATGACTTTAGAGAGAATACAGTTTTTTAACTTCACTGATATATCTATCATGTAATGAAATAGATGAGGTGTATATGGTGAAATTAATTTGCAGCCTGAGCATTGCAAAAAAGTAGAGAGAAACTATCAGATAACAGAATAAACTGAGAGAAAGCCTACCATTGTATTAATATGGACCATAGATACCTCAAACTACAGGTACATTTTTCTACATCTGGATACAAAAACCTGACCCATCATGATATATACATAGTATTGCCATGTGTACTTGCTCAGCCTGAAATATCTTGCATATGGTTTTAATAAAAACAGGCATAATGAAACTTGGTGGTATGTTTGCTATAGTTAGATATAGTCATGACATAAATGACTTATTTAATGACCTGAACATTGGCATTAACAATGTTGTACATCTATAGATGGTCTGTGCTTCCCTTTCAAGGTCACCTCCCAGAGTGATCCTTCAGCATGTGCTCCAGTCATGCAAGATAATCTTGCCTCCAGCTAGCTATAGTCTATATCCAATATTTGCTCATGTGTCTGGTTGTTTATTTGTTTTTTTAACCCTCTGTTATGTCTGACTCGGCTTAAAAATAAAACAAGTAATAAGTACAATGAATGATTATGTTCTATTTGAAACTGTAAATTGATTCACGTAGACCATATTGAATCATTCACTATACAGTAACTTGAGTGTTCAAGAAACATGTACTCCATAAATGGTCCTGCTGTGTATTAGGGAGATTACCACTGCCAATGGAGACTTTTCCTTGTTTTTGAAGTAGACCAAATAATCCCCTTAAATAAGAGTGCAAGCATGTGTGCAAGAGGAGGCCTTGTTAAGCTAGGTTACAGCTTCTTAACAATTAATGGCCAAAATAAATTTATAAGGGATTTTTCTGCAGGACTGTGTTTAATGGGCTTGGCTGGATTAAGAGGAACAGAAATCTAGGATCTGTAAATCACTCAGGTAGTTTATATACAGATTGGATTGACAAATAACATAAGAGGATCACGCCTATCATCATGACGTTTAGGTAACATTCTCTAAAGCTATTAATGTTGTATACTAAATAAGACTATTCTGTTTGCAATGTAAACAATTGAATTATTACTTAAAGCACATATTTTTTTCTCCCAAACTAGACTAATTCCAGAAATATCAACTCATGTTTTTCAATGATCCAGCTTTCTTTTTACTTGGTATTTACACTCATAAATGGTAGAATAGAGTAGTCGTGTTAGTCCGTGGATGCAAATAAATATTGCAATATTTGGTGATACCTTTTTTATTGGACTAACAGTCAGTTTAAACTGTCAAATAAAAAGGTATCACCAAGTATTGCAATATTCATTTTTTTCACTCTTGTAAGGGTGAAATTTATTAAACTCGGAAAGACTGCTCTGGGTCTTTCAGAGTTTACCGGGAGAAATCTCGGATTGTTCTTATGAGATTTCTCGAGATTGAGTTTTTCTTTCTCAATTTTTAAAAAAAAATTTAATGGAAAGGTAGCCAGCCATACTTTACATTAGTAGCGTGCCTAACTTTCCATCTAAAATTTTGAAAAATCGGGATCGAAAACTTGATCCTGAAATCTTGAAGGAAATCTTGTGAGAACAATGCAAGATTTCTCCTTGTAAACTTGAAAAGACCCAGAGCAGTCTTTCTCAGTTTAATAAATTTCATCCATAAATGGATATGCATTGCAGGGTGTTAGTAGGGATTATGGGGTTCTCTATAGTTTGACAAATTTACATCCACTCAACATGACTGAGTATTTTTTCACATATCCCAGTTACATTGCAAAATGGTTGCATTGCTCATTACCCAAGCTAATTTGAACACTCTCTTGCTTTTCACATATGTTAAATGCTGAAATATTCACAATCCGGAGTTCTTCTTTGATCAGCACAATGTTGCTTATTTTGTGTTCTATTACATCCCAAATTCCAGAGGAAAGAAATCCACAGAATTCTAAACATATATACAGGTAGTCCTCGACTTACCACGATGATCCCCGTTCTTACATGTTGTAAATCGGATCATAGTTCATACAGTACTATAATAACACCATAATAACTGGGAATCAGTACTAATTTGACTACAGTTTATATTCTATTTCTCACCAACAGGTGGCACTGTGTAATTCTGCAAATCTGTGGATTAGTACTAACTTCAATACAGTTCAAATGCTCACCAACAGGTGGCATTGTGTAATTCTGTGAATAAGTACTAATTTGAATAATATAAACTGTATTCAGATTAGTACTGATTCCCAGAATCACTCTCTTTGTGAGTAGTTTTTTTTACCCTCCTGTATAAAATTGTCGCAGTTTCATCTTATTGCCTGATGAAGCTTGCATTTATCATTTATTCTGTTAGCCAATAAAAGGTATCACCTATACTCTCTTGTCTTTCATTTTTACTCTCCCTAAGCATAATAATACATGACTTTATAGGCTACCTGAGTTTTTAGGAGGTGGAAAAGCCGCCCCTGTTCCCCCTAATGATCATTACTGTGAATGGGTTTAGTTCTTGGCCTTTTGGCTAAGTTCTAATTTAGAGCTGGGCTTACCTAATTACTTCTATAGGGAGATAGTTGGGTTTAAAGCCATAACCAAGCCTTGCACTTTTGCTGGTTATGGTTGCAGGGACATTCAATAGGATGTTCCTGAGTGCAGCAGACAGCTATAACAACAGAATAATCACACAAAGCCACACAATTATCTTTTCTTTTCTCAGCAGCCTAGTCCCTTCATGTGATTTTGTTCTGGTGCAGTTTTAGACTGAGGCATGGTGTATTGCTAAGGAATGCTTTTCACTGTAAGTGGGTTTACAGCTGGGGGTTATACCTAATTACTTCCATAGGGAAATAATTGGGTTTACTCGTGTAACCGGGTAAAGTCCTGGCCTCTATACTACAGCCGCTCGAGGCCATCGTAACCCGAGGACTACCTGTAATACTGCCAGATACTGTACAGATATGGTTATACACATTTACATTGCAACTACATAATAAAATACATTTATCAGATAAATAGCTTACACTCTTTATTATAAAAAGAGCTTTTATGCATCTTATAGTTGAATTACACCACTGGTTAAAGTGGGTAGCGGTCACCTAAAGTGTGCTTACTGCTAAGTATCCTGGGAAAAAAATGCTTTTTAGTGTTTCTTACATAAGTTCCAAAAATAACTATTACACAGTTATCATAAAAGGTATGGGTTAACAAAATATTATAGAAAATGACAAATATGTAAAAACATCACTTTCCACAGAGCAGTCTTTCTGAGTTGAATCAGTTTCACCCATAATGTACCTACTAATAGGTCATGAGGCTAAAATGGTTGGGCCAGACTGTTACCCTGTCTCTGCATGTCTATTTCTAAAAGCACGGGGAAGACTACAAAGTAACTTTTTATAAATTATAAAATACAAAACAAATAACAAAGGGAATGGTTTTTTTCTGAACAAATGCTGTCTGTTAAACACAACTTGCTCCCTGTAGAGAATGTTTCTTAATTCAGCTGTCAGTGGATGGTAGGAATTGTATTTCAACATCAGTGGATATGCTGAAGCTGCTTTTACTATTGGAAGTATTTCAACTACTCCAAAAATAGATTATTTCATGAACTGTCGAAAATGGCAATTCAAATTCCTGCTTCTAAAAATGTAGTTGGAAGATACTGATCGGCAGAGGGCATTGTAAGTGGATTTATTATTACAGTGTATGTACATGTAAGGGAGGGCATAGTGGTAGATCTTTTTAAAGACAATTTTGACCTTTTTGATTTGTTTCACTGCTATTCTCCATTTAACTGTACTTGTACTGATTTATATACGGTAAATAACAAAATTTCGATGTCAGTAAAAATATCAAGAAATATCAATCAGCTGAAAGCAGCACACCTTTCTGTGTTTTTGTATTAGGTTCACCTTCCATCTCAGATTGATATCAATATCCCTTTTCAATTGAAAAACTTTATTGACTGTGGCTAAGTGACAGGACCAATTCCATAGCTAAGAATGGTTTATACTAGCCTGGGGCAGCTGAATACTTTTGGGTGATAGAATTCAATCTGAACAGCTTCTTAAATAGGTGAAAACGTCAAGATCGACAAAGAAAAAGGTTGTTTGTCTAGCATCAACCAGTTGAAAAACTTTTGGACATTTAAATAGCCCCAGTGTGTTATTGTCTGCAGAGATAAACATTTATCCCTGTATGTATATTTTTTATTTATAAAGTGCCATTGGGTTACTCAGCACAAAACAATTCAACAATACAATTATAATATAGATATGGGAGAAAAAAGTCAAAAAGGCTATTTAACTAGTAAACCATTATTTCCTATAAAGTTGGTCCTGTCGCTTAGCCACAGTCAAAACGATTTCTCACAGTGAAAAAGGACATTGATATCGATCTGTAACAGGATGTGACCATAGTTGGAAAACATTGCAAAGTGTGCTGCTTTCAATTGGTTTCCACTGAAGAGTAACGCATCAAACAGTGATTTTTGACAAGGTAATAAAAGCTTTTTAGATGGCCTACACCAACATAATAAAAAAACATCTGGACAAAAAATGTCTCTACTTTTAAAAATATCCCTCTAAAGGCAGCAGTTCTCAACCTGTGGGTTGCGACCCCAGCGGGGGTCGCAAGGCCGTCCCACTGGGGTAGAGAACCGCTCCGGTACCTGGAAGTGCCTGCAGGAACCCTTATAAGAAGGGTTCCTGCGGGGTGACGTTGGGCGCAAACGTCACCACGTGATGCGCGACATGATGACGTTTCGGCCGAACGTCACCACGTGACACACGTACGTGATGACGTTCGGCCGAAACGTCATCACACGCGGCGCCATGATGTCAGCGCCGGGGGTTGCCGGCCGAAGAAGGTTGAGAACCACTGCTCTAAAGGCCTTATTGACTATAGTCATTGAAGGCTCTGAATTTACTTCTAATCACTACTTCCCCATTATTCACTCATTGTCGAAGTAGTGAATGTGACTAGCTTTACTGCTCTGAATTCACCCATTTGACTTTGCCACATCAGAGTGGCCAATTGGGGAGCTGATAGCAGGGATCTGCTTACTACTTCTATCCAGCTGTCTATGCTGCACAATGCACACGACAACCATTGCCACTGTCTGCTTGGTCATCAAGTCTATTTGCCACTTCATCAATAATGAGAAGTGAATTTGCAACTATTTTAGAATTGTAGAGAGGGGAATTCGACAGGTGAATTCACCCTTTTGTCAGTCAGCCCCATAGAGTCTATAGCATTATTTAATTTGAGCAAAATAGATTTTTTTTTCTGCCATTAAATTCTCTGTTTATATGGCATTTTGGTGCCCAGGTGATTTGTATAGTTACTCTATTTTTCCAAGTGGAAATGTAGCAAAGAGTAAATGTTTTGCATCCAGCTTAAGCAGTGTTCTCCTACTTTATTAACTTTCCAAATTTAAATTCAGCAAAACTCTACCATAAATAGGGAATATTTCAAAGTGACTTCATCACAGCTTTTCACCTCCATTTAAAGTTCTTTGAAAAGGTTTTTTTTGACCTGAGAAATTCTGCTGGTTAAGATAATTTAATGGATTTCTGCCATAATTGCTAGGGATAAAAATAGATCACAGGTACCCACCATTGCATCTGAATAGCTGTGTTGTCTAAGATATTTTCTATTTTGCTCTAAATTTAGATTGGCCTGAGTCATTCCCCAACATCTGTTTTAAAGCAAATATCACCCACAGTAAGCTTATTATTCTAGCGCACGCAGTAGAGCCTTTAATGATGATTTCAGTGTTCCTAATGCAAATAAACAAATGAAAAACAGTGTCTGGCCCTCATTCAGTTAAAATAGTGCAAAAAATGTGAAGGCAGCAAAGCAGTCTGAAGCAGCGACCACGGACTTCTCCGGTCACAAGACCACTGTGGAAAATCTTCCACAACGCAATTGCAGCCTAACCTTATACAGGGCCAATTTGTTACTCAAAGAGAAGGAAACTAACTGGATTAAAAAAGTATTTTATGGGCTCTGAAACTAAGAGGGTAATGGGCCTTATTGAATAAAAGGTGAATTCACCTCGCTATAATTCACGTTGCAAATTCACTTCCCATTATTGACTAGGCAGCGAATAGATTTGTGGCAGTTGCTGTCGTAAGTTGTGTAGCATAGTCAGTCGGATAGAAGTAGAATGCCGAGCCCTGCCATCAACCTTCCAATTCACCACTCCGATGTGGTGAAGTCAAACAGATGAATTCGGATTAGTACACCTAGGGCGAAATTTATTAATATCGGTAAATTACCGATATCATGATATCAATAGCATTGATATCACGATATAGCAATTTTACCGATCGCGATATTGCAAATTTACCGATGTTGTGATATCTAAATTTCAGTCGAATAAGTGGTTCAGCCGAAATTTGATATCGTGATCTGTAAAAACCCGTTCGATATCGCATTATCGATGTTATCGCTTTTAATAAATTTTGCCCTAGTCACATTCGCTCCTTCCACACACTCTGCTGCTTAGTCAATAGTTGAAGTACCTGTTCACGCTCATGCAAAGTGATGCAAAATGCTCTGTAAGATCACCACTATCGTAGTTGCCCGAATTGGTCACATATTCGCCACATTGCTAGATACAAATTCAGAGCTTTATGCAACTATTCGGGCCTTTATTCAATAATTCCCTAACATGTCTGACATTGAATGAAGTGTTTTTAATGTTGCCTTTGAATATGTTGCAGTTTAGTAAGGGCTATAGCTGGGAACTGCAGTACAGTAGCAGTGTCTGTAACGAGTGAGCATAAGGCAGTGGTTGGAGAGTTTGTTAAATGCTACAGTATATGGGTCTGAAGCCAAAAGGTACATCATATAATAACACAATAGCTTTTTAAGTAGCATTAGCCTGTTGTTTAGTCTATAGATTTAACTGAAATATGTCGTTTCCTTCCCGCAACACCCACACATTCCCATCCCTGTTTCTGCTTTTCTCTCTCAGGGTCATATTGTGAGCTTTAGACCATAAGCTTCTCTGTACCCCTTTTGTAAAGGACCAGTAATACCAAAAAATAAAAATTGCTATTTGGATTGGCATGGCAGCTATTCAAATACAGCACTTGTAAAAATGTTATCTTTAAAGTTGAATTTGTTAATTTTATTGCTTTTTGCCTGTTCTTATCTTTAGAGCCATGTTGTTAGACAAACCTCACCCAATCCCATTTTTTCAGTGGTGCTTAATTTAGGAAGCGTGCCTAAAGTCCTATTTTTAAAACTACATATGTAAATATCTTACTTTTTATGCACAATTAAGAATTTCTGGAGGCTTAGATTGAATATGTATTAACTATAAATACATTTAAACCATTTTAATTTTTTTTGTTACTGTTCTTTAATCTACAGTTTCCCTATTGACCCAGTTAAACAATTGTCTTATTTATTTATTTATTTATTTTTTGCTACTCACAGCACCCCCTACTGGGCAAAAATGTAAGGTTGGAGCTGATGTAGGCAGTGATTCTATAATGGCAAGTGATATGTCAGTTCTCACTCATATACAGTGCTTTTTTTGCGGTGGTACGAGCCGATACGGCGTACCGGAAAATCTGATGACTGATCAGGTCATTCAGACAGACAGTGGCTGGCTGTGTTAGTGCTGCGTTAATATTTTTCTACAAAAAAAGCACTGCTCATATACATCTGAGCAAAAATGAAAAGTGCTTCGTATTTTAGGTTATTCTGCTTTGCCGCACATATGAAAAAAATATTTTTGGAAATAACTTATTTTTCTGTTTGTTTTTCTTTAAACACTAGAGAACTAGTACATTTTTATTCTCAAAGCAATCGAGTGAAAGGACAAGATAGACTGTACCACAAAACAGAATGTCATTTTACATGCACAGCTTATAATTAACTCAAAACAGGATGAAGTCTAGTACAAATGAGAAGAAGCAGGGCTTACATTTACCACAAGCCTTTATAGGGAGCTAAAACAAGAGTATGAATTATATTTCCCAGTTTCTTGTGGATCAGCAATTGCATTCCTTCAGAGATTTGCTTGGCATGGAGTATTTTGATCAAGGGACTCATTTGTGGAACCTAGCAGCATAATGTGTAAACAGCCTCCTGTTTATGTGCATCTGGTATTAAAGTGTCATACTTTAAAGAAATAAACCTTTCCACTTTTTTTTTTCTAGCAGAGATATGCAAGGAGTGCTGAATTTTAAATCAAAATGTCTACTCAAAAAATAACGTTTAAAGCTAGCCTACCAATTCTTATAATGATTCCCTACCTTGATAAAAAAAACAAACTATGAGCCTCATTGACTAAGGTGAAAATTCACCTGTTGAATTCACCATTCACATTGCAAAAATAATCGAAAATTCACTTTTCACTAATGACTAAATGGAGAATACACTTGTTGAAGAGGCAGATAGTGGTGAACGCTGTCACATGCCTAGTGTTGCATAGTCATTCAGATAGAAATTGGATGAGAAGTCTTGCAGAGTGATGCGAATTCTACAAGTGAAGGGCAGTGACGTCAATCTCACTATATCCCACTAACTGTATTATGTGAATATTATCTATTTCTATGTCACCTTGTTTCTAAGTCATGTTTTCACTTAGTCACAGTCATCATTGTCACTTTTGAACGAATAGTCGCCATATACAACACTCAAGCCCTGCCATCAACCCCTCAGTTTTGCCAGTCTGAAGTTGCAAAGTCAACCAGGTGAATTTGAAGCAGTTCACCTAGTCATATTCACACCTTCACACCACTCCTCCGCTTAGTCAATAGTAGAAGTACCTGTGCACATGTAACAAACAAGGACGGTGAATGCCAGGTTGAATTGACCCCTGGGAATAGGCCCTGTTACGGAGCCTCCCAGTGAGCTTCAGCACACAGTTTGTTTCAGTACAACAAAAATAAAATAAAAATAATAGAGTATTAATAATGTAGGATGATACCTCTGATGTTACTTGGCCTTTGATGTGTTTTTTAGTGTTGTGCAGGAAATAACTCAATAACGCAGAATAATTAACTTCTTGAAATCTTTGTAAAAACAATGTAAAAACAAAACTGGGAAGCGCTGAAAAATAAAACCTTATAATGCAAA